>JANFOE010002096.1:0-137500 GCA_025667525.1 Glebionis coronaria | reverse complement strand
GTAATATATTTTATAGAACGCAAACTGAACTGTTACCCTTGGCTTCGTTCAATGCTACTGTTTGTGAATGTAATTACTGTTATAGTATTTGGCTTCATACAATGCTACTGTTATGGTATTTGGCTTCGTACAATGCTACTGTTATAGTATTTGGCTTTGTGCACTGCTACTGTTGATGATGTTTGCGTTCCTAAACTTAATTTTATACTGCTTAGTACATTAAGGAATGGAATAATTGGAAACTTGAAATTTGACTTTTATATCAAATACTGAACAATACCATGTAGGACAACTTAAAATCCTAAACTATGATTTTACAAAACTCTATGAATTCTCCAACTTTATGTTGACTGTTTTAAGCATGTTTTTCCCAGGTTATTTAGCAAGATTATTTGAGCATGGATTGAGCATCATTTAGGAGCATAAAAATGACGGGGGATTATCTTTTACTGGGATATTCATAACAAATGTTATTCAACGATTTAAACGATTGTACCAAATCAATGTTTACATCAATCCACCACTGTCATACCCGGTCTGGGGGTGTTACATTAGCCACTTCGATGTATTTGGTTGCCCTGTTTTCCTCTATAACTACAAGGATCATCTGGTAAAGTTTCATGAAAAGTCATATGATGGTTTTTCCTTGGATATTATCCAACCTCCAGAGCATTCAGAGTGTTCAACATTCGCATACAAGATCTTGAAGAATCTATCCATGTTACCTTCAATGAATCTGATGCTGTCATTTCACACCTCAACTCAGATGCTGGTGACATTGACTTTAATGAAGTCAAATCATACATAGAAGATGAATTCTCAATCCCAAAGGAATCATCTCAAACATGTCACAAGAACTTTCCTTATGTTCATGCATTTTATCCTCACTCCATCACTAACATAACTCCAGAAGCAGCTGTATCTGGAATACCATCCCTACCTCTGGCTTTTGAAGGATCGTATTCAGACTTCACTAATTCTCAAATGGATGAAGAGATCATGGATGAATAAATCCTGTGCGATGAAAAACCCTTAGACAATGCACCTTTTGTGTTTGCTAAAATAACACCCTCTAAACCTTCTCCTGAACCCACAAAGACCCCTACACCTCAATCTAAATGGTGCATAAGCCAAAATATTCTTTTTGTAAATATTCTAGGTGAACCCTCTGAAGGAGTCACCACTAGAGGAAAACTAAGATCTCTGGAAACCGCCTTAGCAAACGAATGCCTCTGTTGGAAATACGTAATTCCAAAGAAAGTATCGGTCACATCATTGTTAGCATAGATCACGAGCTATAGAGTATTTAGGACTTTGTCTCTTGGAGCGACCTCCCTTAGGGGGGGATTATTAGAAATACGTTTTTACGTATTTAGGAAGGATCGGTCACTCCAACGAGATACATCCAGTATGGGCTCGTGATCTAGTATGTAACAATATAACCCACAAAGCCCACATGTAGGGTGGGCTATATATACCCTCTCCTAGCATGTTAGGAGGGGTTGGTTCTCACATTTCACACATCTTCTAATCTAATCTTTCTTTATTCTCTCCAACCTCTCTCTATTTTCTCTCTAAGTTCTTCATCTCTCTCCTTTTCTTTAGATCATTTTAACACATAGACAATCCAAGGATTACGCAGGCCTTCAGCCTCTTCACTGACTTCCTATCAAAGGATGAAGCTAAGAATGTTACCACAACTCTACTTGATGAGGGATGGGTTGTTGCCATGCAAGAGGAGCTGAATCAGATCAAGAGAAATATAGCGTGGACTCGGGTTAATGTCCTAATTAGAAAACAAGTTGTTGGAACCAAATGGGTCTATAGGAACAAAAGGGACGAAGCTAACATGATTGTTAAGAACAAAACAAGACTACTAGTGTTGGGTTACAATCAATCAGATGTAATTGATTATGATGAAACCTTTGCACCAGTTGCTAGACTAGGATCCATTAGAATCTTTCTAGCCTATGCTACTTATATGGGTTACATGGTATACCAGATGGATGTTAAGAGTGCATTTCTCAATGGGAAGCTTGCAGAGGAAGTCTATGTTAAACAACCTCCAGGGTTTGAAAGCAGTGAATATCCTGACCATGTTTGCAGACTCCACAAAACACTCTATGGGCTGAAACAAGCACCTAGATCCTAGTATGGAACCTTTTCAAAATTCTTGCTTGAAAATAAATTTGTTAGAGGTACAATTGACCAAACCTTGTTCACTTATAGGTCCAAAGGTGATGTCATAATAGTACATATTTATGTGGATGATATTATTTTTGGGTCGACCAACATAACATTGAGCAAGAAAATTGCCAAACTTATGACCAAAAAATTTTAAATGAGCATGATGCGGGAACTAACTTTTTGGTAATAAAATTCAACAAAATTCTCTAGGAATTTCTATTTGTCAAGAAAGAGAGACTTGCTCAAGAAGTATAATCTGTCTGATCGTGCATCAGTGAAATGACTCATGATTCCTCCAAATGATCTGGGAGATGGTGACTCATGGGTCTTTATATATGAGACCCTATACAGAGGCATGATTGGGTCACTGATGTACCTCACTGCGAGCAGATCAGATATCCAATTCTTCACATGTCTTTGTGCTAGGTACCAAGCTAACCCCAAGGAATCCCACCTTGTAGCTGTCAAAAGAATTTTTAGGTATCTTAAAGGATCTTCCTCATTTGGTCTCTGGTATCCAAACATATCCGGGTTTGACTTAAAAGCCTATTCAGACTCAGACTACATTGGATGTTGCCTAGATAGGAAGAGTACATCTGGGAGCTGCCAAATCCTTGGAGGAAAGTTAGTATGTTGGAGCGCCAAGAAGCAGAACTCTGTGGCTATGTCATCAACTAAAAGTATGTCACTGCCGCTGGATGTTGTGCTCAAGTTCTCTGGATGAAGATTCAATTAGCTGATTATGGGATCATTTATGAGAAGGTTCCTATATTCTGTGACAACGCAAGTGCCATAGCCATTTCCAATAATCCGGTACTTCATTCCAGAACTAAACATATTGACATAAGGTATCACTTTATTAGAGACCACATTTTAAAAGGTGATATTGAGCTACACATTATACCCACTGAATGCCAGCTCGTTAAAATTTTAACCAAGCCTCTGGCTGAGCCAAGTTTTACTAGGCTGGTTGCTGAGCTGCGTATGCTCAATATCGGGAAAGAAAAGGTTTGATAAATGACCTCTGTCTCTGGGCATTTAGGGCATTAAATGTAACTAGGTAGTTATCCTAAATAGAAATCAAATATTCTTCATATTAAATTCAAATTATTTCTATTAAATACGAACAACTTTCCCTGTTTTCGAGGGGACAATTTTTTTTTGAAGAGTCAAGGGTCCCACCACTTTCAAAAGTTTTAACTTTGCATTGAATGCATTAAAAATAAAACGTCGATCTTTTCCCTTTATACTTTTACTCATCAACCTCGTGTGTTTATCTCATCTCATTCTCGCACACACTCTCTCTCTAACCTTCAAAACCTCCATCCTTCATCAATGACGTCCGTCTCTCAAACCATAAATACTCTATCTCGGCCACATCAAATGTAGACTTTCGCGTAAACAAAAGGAAATATTTCTCTTAACAACAGTGTTGCCCTACTTGAGTACTCAAACCCTCTTTACTCACCCATGCTCAAGTTCTTGAAGAACTGCACCATATCTGAAGCACTCACCAAAACGCCTTCCACTTGTTACTCATAATACCTTAAAGAGTTTTGGCACACGGTCGAAGTTGATTATGCTACGATGAGTATCTCCTTCAACCTCTCCACCCACTAAAAACCCTAACCTTTGATCTCTCTGACTTTGCTCAAGTCATTGGACTTGCTGTTAATGAAAACATGGTAGTTGTGCCTAATAGCGAACCCATGAAAAACGCTCTTATGACCCTTAAACCTATTGACGATGACAACAAAATCTTCACCACCAACGCTTTTATCAAGAGATCTCTGATAAAGGTCAACGTCTTCACTCCGATATGGAAACTATGATGTTTTACATTGTCAAATGTCTGGGTGGAAACCAAGGGTCTCATGACCAACTCAATGGGTCTTAGCAAGCAATCGCCTACAACCTCATATAGGGTCTTGACATAAGGATTCCTCACATACTCTACATTGACTTGGTGGCGAAACTGGTCAAAAAGGGAAAAAGAACAGGCTCTCGACCATATGCTACACAAGATATATCTCTCTCATCTTTGAGCATATGTGAATACCACAACTACGAGCTTCACTCCTTCTCACCTTTTAGAATCACCGCTGAAGCCGCTACTGGATGATGAAGTTCCCTTGATAAGAAATACGATAATTATTGCTGGTCTTGCTGAACCAGAGGAGCCCTTGATCCCTCACTCTGAGGTGAATGCTGAAGGTTCGATTGACAAGTCTCTGTCCAAGACCTATGTGCAGTCTACCTCTCAACCCAAGGCTTCTAAGGACAAGAATACAAGGAAGAAGGAAATCCCCCTTCCTATGAAACCCAATCTTCAAAATATGTCCGCAAGACTCATGTTGTTCATCAGCAATGGTCTCTGCAGCAACATCATCAGTAGACTTTAGGAAACCATCCCTTTGCTGAATCACCAAGCTATTAGTATGTCCTTTATTTTTTTTCTCTCTAAGGTCCACCAGCAATCACTCTCAAACGTCTGTAGGAGAGAGTGATAAAGTTTAGGGTTTGCCTCGACCCTTAGAGTGCGTGTTTCTACACCTAGATCTCCTAGGACCTCTGTACACTTTGTCTCTGCATCAGGACATGATTCATTGGTGCTCATAATGCACCCCGATGATCCTACACCCTCTGGCCAGTGCTTTGGGAAATAACAACCATAGTACATATATGGTCCCGACCCAGAGTCGCTGAACTTCACCAAGTCTCTGGGTCCCATCATAATTATAAGAGTCCCAAATTTATTCTTTAGGGAGGCTGAATAATCACCCTCAGCCTTTCTAGGGTCATCGATATAAATGGTTACCTTTACCCTCATCTAATTCACCATGTAAAAGAGTCCTAATGAGAAATCCTTAAGGGGGAGCTGGATAACCACACCCAACTATCCTAGGGGCAGAGAACGACGAACATTCACCATATACTTGCTTCACAATCAAAAGAGTCCCAAGGAGAAATCCTTATAAGGGAGCTGGATAATCACACCCAGCTATCCTAGGGGCAGCAAACGGCGACCATTCACCATATATTGTTTCACATTAAAAGAGTCCCAAGGAGTAATCCTTAAGGAGGAGCTGGATAATCACACCCAATTATCCTAGGGGCAACGAATGGAAACCCTTCACCTTATCTTATTTCACAATAAAAGAGTCCCAAGGAGAAATACTTAGGGGGGCTGGATGATCACACCTAGCTTTCCTAGGGGTAGCAAATGGTGATCCTTCCTTACATTATAAACTCATCACATGTGTATTAAATAATTTTATACAGGGACTGAATCTAAATGATAAACAGACAAACGAAGAGTCCTATACCATTCCAGAGGAGGACATAGCAGAGGACTCTACTCTTCTAACACATGAGGACTATCTGGAATCTATGCCAGATGATGAAGTGATCATTGTGGAAGAAGATGCTACCCTTTTGGGTTTGAGGATATGGAAGATACTGATGACCTAGTGATTTCCGCTGCCACAAGCTCTGAAATAACACCTAAACCAATTCCACTTCCATCAATGATTAATGTCCAAGAACTCGCTGTGAATAAAGTATGGTCCTATAGGCAAACAACACCAACCCTAGTTCCATTTCCCTCTATGCCAAATGTCATGGAGCTGGGTTCCAAAAAGCTCTAGAAGGACAAACAGAAGCTCAAACCTCTTCATTTTCCTATAATGACAAGTGTTTAGGCTTTGGCTGCTAAAGAGCTCTGGGTAAGAAGAGGTGATATTAGCTCATCCCCTCCAAAGGTAAACCAAGAGGCTATCTTATCTGAGCTTCAAAATTTATCTAACGCTGCCTTGGATATGTCCAACAATATGGAGGGCTCAATGACAAAAACCCTTGAAACCACTCTCAAGTCCCCGCTCCCTCAACTACTTAGTGATGCTCTCCAATCAAACCTTCTATCTATGGTCAACACTAGTCTTGACCAACACCTCTCCTCTGCTTTTGAGGCTGATGTGATAGATAATGTCGATGCAATTGCAAAGGCATCAAAACCCTCAAAATCTCGCTTGAAGAAATTGATCCAAGGAGAACTGAAGGAAATCTGCATTTTTGTCCGTGAGGAGTTTGAACGATATCATAAGGCTGTTCCTCTGCGTTTTGGGGTCTTGGAAAAATCTATAAAACACACCTTCGGACACTCCATCAAAGATGAACTTTCCAAGGTTACAGAGAGATATACTGACTGTACCAAACACGCACTAAAAAACTTACAGATGTTGGAACACATTGCCAAACTCAAGTTTCCATCAATTGGACCTATGAGTCATCTATCTGAAACCCTTATAAACATGTCTAAGGATTTTAATGAACTGTTAGAGTTAGTCTCCAAAGTTGTTGGCATGATGGAATCAGTTGTAGCCCTTTCTATGGTGCTACACCTGAGGGGGAGAAATCTGCCAAAACTTCCACACCCATCAAAGATAAACAAAAGGCAGACTCAGGATGATCCAGAGACTCAAGAAGAACCACAACCATCAATGGTTGTACTGGATTTAGACGCAGGAGCTAAGGGGAGAAGCTAACAAAGAAGATAAAACCCACTGTCATCCTTACACCCACTCCTCTGCGATCCGTCTCCAACAAATAGTTTGAAACATTTGCTAGCAATCTCAACCAAGGCTATGAAACATCCTTCTCACCATCTCCAATGCAGGAAGTTTCAATAGACAAAGGCAAATCTATTGTAAATGTGGATGACCAAATCATAAAGCTAAGTTTACTTCAAGAGGAAGGAGGATCCTCTCTAAAGCTTCCAGAGCTCAACCTATTTAAAAGTGTTAATGAAAATCCAATGACTTGGGAAGAAGCTCAGGCTCAAATGATTGAACACAAAAGACTTGCTGATCTAAAACTTGCTGAAAAGAAAAGTAGAGAGGCTCTACAACAATTCACCCCGATTGTGAAAGAAGCACATCGAAGAAAACTCTATGAGATTGAAGCCAAAAGGAACAAACTCAAGGAAGAGTATCTTAAGATAGTCAATGAAAGAACCAACCCTGATCCTATCTCCAAGTACATTTGTTTCACAGAAAAAGACAAAAGGGCGGTCATGACTATCTATAAAGGGACCAGCCAACAAACTACAAAGTGGACAATGATTTCAAGCTTAAGAGTCTGGGACTCTCTGAGTGATTGGAACTCCTATCTCTTGCTCATAAGAAGTCTGGGCCTGGTGCAGCCTAAATGACGAAAAATCTGCAAGCCAAGATTGGCTAGGTTAAAGAGACAACCTAAAGACTCAAACCCCCTTTACCTTACCAACTCTCCCATGAACAGCCCAAGAACACAAAGAAACACAAATCTCAAATGGGTCATATCTCTGAAAGATTGGTCACAGAGGATATAGTTGTCGATGAGATGTACAAAAACTTGGTGCTCCCCAAGGAAATTACCAAGCCAGTCCATGGTCAAGCTTACACCAAACCAGAGAAAGGTATGGCTTTTATGAACCAAAATTGCGACTATAGATTTCAAAGAGAGTGTGAGCTGCACCTTGTGTAAAACCCGCATGATTTTACCATGAATAGTACCCTTAAGATCGTACGTACATGATTATAACTTTCCTTTTTTATAGCACGTTTGTGTTTCACGAGCAAGAATTACAAGTATTGCGTACGTAGTGTAACACAATAAGTATTTATTACGTATGAACACACCATAATTATTCCAATAATAATTATAATCAAGAACATATGAACATGAAATCATGAACGTAAATTAATCACGAACTAATATTACGTATGTGTATATATTTATTACGAACACGAATAAATATATTAAGTCACGATCAATAACTAATTAAAACACGTAAAACACGAACCCGAGAACACAATATTATTTTAGACACGGAAAAAGGTACGGGTTACCCCATGTGGGCCCCCTACCCGCGGCTATACCAAGAAACATGGGCTTAGCCCATGTAATTTTACTAACTAGGGAATTTAGGAAAAACATGTTTCATATCTACAAAAATTGGAAAAGAAAGAAAACCCTAGTTCTTCCTTTTGTCCTCTTTGGCCGCCGGGTTCAAGAACACCAAAGTGGTGATTCAGGTTGATTTTGGTTGTTGATTTATTTCAAGGAATCGTGTGTGTTCATCCTTCTTGATTTCACGTAATCGGTATAAACCTTAACTCTTTTCTTTTTATGTTTTGATTAATTTAATCACATAAAATCATGATGTTTTTAATAAACTAATTAAAAACAAGTAATATAAACATGTTCTAATCATGGGGTTTAAATCAATCAAGGGTTTAGGTGTGTTTGTTGTCTAGCCGACGCCTAACCGAGCCCCAAGGGGTCTCAGCTTGGCTTATTTTCACACCACCGAGACCTTAAGGTCTCGGTTTGGTGGTGGTTGTGTCACGGCAGCAGCAAGGGGAAGAAACCCCGACCTCCGTCGGGGTATGGTGATGATCACGGGTCCGGTTCATGGGTTTTAATCATGGGTCCGGTTCATGAATCATTTTTTTAAGGATTATGATTTTTACAAGTTATATTTTTTTAAGACTTAAATTAAATTAATTAAAAGCTTGAACATGATTAATTTAATTTACATGACTTAGGTTATTAATTTAATTATTAAATTAATTATTAATTCATGAATTTTAACCTAAGTATTTATCTTTAATTAGACTATATAATTAATTAATTATTAAAACCATGACTTATAATTAATTAATTTACATGACTTAGGTTATATTATTAATAGATAATAATACATGTTTTAACCAAAGTATTTTACCTTTATTTAATTAAAATCATGTTATATTTAATTAAGTACTTTAACCTATAGTTTATTTAATTTACATGTAATAATTAATAAACTATACTATATAATCACATGACTTAGAATAATAATCAGTAAACACTTAAGCTTATATAATTAGCTTAATTATCCAGCTTATATCTAATTATGGAAACTTTCTATTTCTAGAAACTTATTTAATTAAGGCAGCTAATCTATTTATGGAAACTTTCTATTTTTAGAAACTTATCTATTTTAAGAAGTAATTCTATTTTTGGAAACTTTCTATTTTTGGAAACTTTCTATTTTTGGAAATTTTCTATTTTTGGTAACTTTCTATTTTTGAAAACTTTTTATTTTAGGAAACCTGCTATTTTTAGAAAGTCACTTATTATTGTACAACAAGTATAATAATACATGAAATACAAGTAATACTTAATCAGAATAGACATAATATATGAGAAACACAATATTAAGCTTAAATCAGTAAAACATGACATGAACATATAAAACAAGCTAAGACATGGTATAAAACCAGTTACGTACCCAGTAATCATATACTTATACACATATGTGTTTATGTAGCATTAGTGATACCAAAGTAGGACTCCTTTCCGTTTGTCTTCTTTGTTTACTGGACATAAGGTACGAATTCTCCGTCCTTTCAGTATGGACATTCTTTCCTTATTAGGATTTCCCCGTATGCAGCCAACTGTTTTCCCCAGTATTTGTTATATATTTTGAATTGCTTATGTTTAATTAGAATACATAAAGCCACATACATGCATGACCAGTTTCACCTAGTTATAGAGGTACCATAACCATAACACTGGAGGCACCAGTGTTATGACTTGTTACACCCCCAAATTTATACAACTCAGTACAACGGAAGACTAGTTGGTGTTACGGGATAACATATTACTCACATCATAGACAACGCTTAAAAGTCGCGTCGTTTTATTAATAAAGCATTTCCATTCATAAATATCAAAGTTACATAGGTCCCAAGTCATGTATTTAATACAGGTTTTACAAAGCATTTGAATGGAAATAGTTATTTAGGTGCGGGCCATGAATTCTTGTTGTCTTCCCGAGAATTACCTTCAAGTACCTGAGATAAAACATGTTAAAAGAAAAGGTCAGCGATAACGCCGAGTGAATTCATAGAGTTTGATAAAATCCATCAATATAACATCGGTATAAAATTATTACCGAAAATCATTTTGGTACAAATCTTTGTCATAGGCCATAAAATAGCCAAAGTCATTTTTATACAAATCCTTATCGAAAATCATAATATAGGCATTTGCCTTAAAAAGCATTATACGAGCCAATGTCGTAAAAACATCATACAATACGTTTTACAACGTTGTATAAAGTTAAATAAAATCCGTTATATGAATATGGTTATGTAAAACCAAAACACAAACATAAAATCAATAATAAGACCCTGCTAGTCAGGCAATATATCGTAATTCAACGCATAAAGCAGTATTTCGTTATTTTGGATTATTATAAGCCACATGACATTGTTACCTTACTACAACAAACAACGGGTAGCTAGCCCGAAACTCAATTTGCCCATATAAGTTAGCGTTTCGTCACAATAATCACGCTTGGAAATCTTCTCATACATAAATTCGCTTACCAATCAATGTGGTACAACGGGGATCAACCGTCAAGGCGCGAACTAGGGTGATCGTCCCCAAATAGTACTATTATATGCATAAGCGTCTACCAAATCCCGGTATTTCACAATTCATGCTAATGGGACTTTTAGTGACATAACCTAACTTTAATAATCCATTTAATTTCATCTATCGGGTCATATAATCATTCATCGGGTCATACAATCATTCGGGTCCAAATCAATAAACAAACAATCGGGACAACTAGTGTCCTATTTCATAAAAACTAACATGTTATCTCCCTCGCGGGTTTATAAAACATTTCATGAAAACATTTAAAAGAGTGCGAGGCTATGAACTCACGTTGATGTGGGAAAGCGGGTTATCGGCAATTCGGATGTACGGTACGTGCTTCAATCACGGAAACCTAGACAAATAATACTCGTATTAGACTCTTTTCCAATGACTTTATAAAAATAACAATTATGTATACATATGATGATTATATATATGATGATCAAGTGGGTTTACATATTCTCTTTTACTCATTTTAGTGTTTATGTTTTGGTAACTTCTTACTAGTTTACTAGTTTTACTTATTTATGTGTTTTAGGTCCAATAAGCCTATTATAAGTTCATTAACTTGTATTAATCCATTTCATACTTATATTATCAGTATTTATACTTTACATGTTGGGCCCAAATGGGTTAATCCCAATAAATAAGTTTATAAGTGTTTTAGCCCATTTTGTTGTATTATTAGTCCAATAACGTTAACTTAGCCCGTTAATGTCCGTATGTTATATAGTTCGGGATTTATCGATTTTTACTTGTTATATATGTTTATATATCAGTATATGAGTTTATAAAAGTTTATATTAGACGGGTCCAACCGTCTAAGTTTTATTTAACAAAAACGTTAATTTTACGGTAATAGCCGAAAAAGTCGTAAAAATCATGTTTATAGTTTTATAACTTATAAAACTTATCAAATTAACATTTTTATAAAATTTCCATTTATTTATCCTTATATATATTTATATAAATGTATTATATAAGTCAGTGGGTTTTAATTCACATTTTATACTATTTTTATTTGAGTGCTTATATAATACTATTATACTTTAATTTCCAAAATCTGATTTTTACTTTCATGTTCACCAAAACAGCCATATCTAGAGTTATATATGGAGATAGAAGCTCAAATTTTTATGGCATAAACTACATGATATGTGCTACATTTAACGCTAGTATGGATACTGTTGAATCAGCCTCTAAGTATTTTATAAAATTCGTCCAAAACAGTATACTCAGATTTGCACTCTAAACTGTTTTGATCATATCTCACTCATCCTAATGATTCCATTGCATGGCCAACTCTCACATGTGTACAAGACATATTAATTACTGTATATTAATTTATTCAAGCCATTTTATCAGTTTAACATGTGGTTAGTTACTGTTTTTATGTAGCCAACAATTTAAGCAAGATTTTAGCTTGTTTCTTATAGTTTTTCATCCTTTTAATCATAGTTATCAACACCAAATCCCCACATAATATTCTTATCATCATATATCATCATACATATATACATTTAAGAAGAAAATACATGATTACATAATCAAAATTAACAAAAGGATGGGGAGAACAATCTTTATACCACCATGATGATGTAGGTTATGATCAAGACATGGATTTTGATGGAGAAACTTGTGATAAACCAAGACCATCTTCAAGACCACCATTATTCAAGAACTCCTTGTGGAAAATCAGCCCCAAGACTCCATAGTAACTCCTCCTTGGATGTTATAATCACCACCAATCAATAGCACTTCAAAAGGGCTCCATCATGTGTGTAAATAACATGAGATTTCATGGTTAATTTTGATCAATGATGGTGGTTTAAGGTGTAAATGGGACGGCAAACATGGAGGTTAGAGAGAGAGATGAGAGTGTTTGCATGTTGAATAATGGAAGAATGGTTTTAGCTAGTGGTTTTTGTATAAGGTTTGCTTACATTGTAAGCTTTTAGGACAAGTGTTAGCTTTATTGTGTATACTTGACACATAAGTGATGTGTTGGGGAAGTATTTGGCCGCCCATTTGTGGGGTGAGGCAAGTGTCAACTTGTCTCATCCCACTAATTTACGGGTACTTATCGATTCTACTTTCCTCGATTTGCGTGCCCTCGGGTCGTTTTACGAAAAACGTTTTTATAAATTATGAATCAACGGCACAAAACGAATCTAATAAAATTTGTCTCATAAAAACGGGGTTCGAAAACGTAAATACGTAATCCTAAGGTTTCCGGTTTAGTCGTAAAGGACGTTAAATTAAAATCGTAAGTCCTAATCTCTTCTCGTAAATTTGTGAGTTTATGAACCAACACAAATTTAAAATCTCAAAATAATATTCACGGACAAATTTATTTTCTGAAATGTCGGACTGTCACCAAAACGGTGTATGTAAACGTAAGCACGTAACGTAGAATCCTCCGGTTTAGACGTAGTTGATGCTACTTCAAGACGTAAATCCAAATTTCTTCCCAGAAATAAGTGAGTTCATAATGTAACATTAAAATAATGTTTTCAAATAAATATTGAGAATAAAATATCAACCATAAATTGACGGATTGTCACAGCATTTACCCATAAACAGGATCTTTGTCCTCAAAGATCATCTTACTACTCGCTTCTTATAGAGTTAAAGCCATGTGGGTATTTCCTCCACATTCGGTCTTTTCTCATAAGTGTAATTCATTACAATACGCGAGTTTCATCAAACATAACTACAGGAATAAGATCAGGCTTAATGTTGACTTACTTTCTCTATCCATGATGTTCACGGGTTTTTGATGAATGCAACTTTTCGCCGATCTAAACTTCATAAAGAAGAAATCAGATTTTCACTTGATAGACATTTTATCAAGTTTGATATACGAAACATAATTCACGCAGCTCTTGAAGTCCTAGGGTAGATCCAGCTTAGATGCCTTTCAAACCAATCTTTTGCATCATCTCAATGGTCCCATACAACGGGGACTTATATCCCATGATCTTTCATATCATCAATTCATTTTTCCATGGTCAGAATTTTTGACATAACTTCGCTACCCGTCTGGCACTTCAAGATCTACATTTCATATTCACATAACCTCCTACCCACTACCGGCAATCAATAATCAGATCCTTATTTCAATAATCATTTCAGATCTCGCGGGTCGAGTATTTTGTAAGGTTAGGTTCGCCATCATAGGAAACCTTAAACCTAAAAGACATGTCCAACTCACAATGGGTGTATGTCGGGTGTCTTCTTCCCAACTCCTGCTTACAGATGCTCTAATATTTAAATCTTAACAAGATTCGATCTCGATCCTAATACGAAAATTATCAATGATAATCTCTCCAAAGGAAAACGATTTTACAGTTTATTACCAAAGGTCAATCATTCAAGCATAAAGCAACACTTCTAGTATTTTGTATCGTTACTTTACCTCGTCCCTTCGATTGGGGTGGTAAGCAGTACTCTCCTCAAGATTCGTTCTCAATGAATTATGAGCAAATCTCTAGAAATTCGATGCGAAGCGAGGATCTTGATAGAGATGATCGATACAGGCACACCATGTTTACACAACTCCTTTAAATATAAAGAGTCAATTTCTTCATCAAGAATCTATCATTAACAGGAATGATATTAGCAGATTTGGTCAGTCTATCAACGATGACCCAAATCGAATCAAATTCAGATGATGACCTTTGAAATAGCTAGACGTTTACTAATGTATGAGGCAATGTCTGCCTTCATAATGTGTCATCAGTACAACTTCTTCAGATAAAGATACATTTAGTCAGAAATGACACGAATAGAATACTTATACTTATACTTATACTTATACTTACAAGATTCCAACATGACTACATCTCACAATCCTCCATATTTAGACAATCACAAGTGGCCTTTTATACATTTAACGCCATCGGCTTCTCAATTCTGATGGTTCACATTAGCCGCGAACCCCTTTTATTATCTATATTATCCTTTTTATAAGTATCAGCTATATTTTAAATTGTTCGGCAATTTATTTTGTACCATCATTACTAAGGAACACATCCTAATTGGTTCTTTATCCTTTTCTACATAACGTGTCAGTATTTACATTCATTAAAAATTTCCTTCTTCACATTTTCTAAGTTTTAGTTTCTTCTTAACTATCATTTTTATCCGTTTTACTCAATTCAACGTTTAAAGCGTCGATAGTTATTACAAGTAATTAAATAAATATTTAATTTTTATGAAACGTAAACGCTAAAAGTTTTTAAATTTCCTCAGTTTGTCCAATTATATAAAAATATTCAAAATAAATTTGAATTTAATTAACACATTTTTGCTGATTTATCGAAAATAATTAATAAGATTCATAAATGTTTGAAAAATCCTTGGTTATACTTTGGTCAAAATTTTCTTAGTTGAAAAGCAAAAATTGTCGTTTTAAATTTTAAGTCAAGGTTTAACGGTTTCCTCAATCCCTCTTAGATTGTCTTGAGGTATGCACAAACATATACCCCTAAACAGGAGTTTAGTTAAAGGATTTGTGTATAAGGGAATAATTCCTTAAAAATCCTTTGTTAAAATATTTGTCAAAACATATTTGCATTTTCTTTTTGGTATAACCCTAAGCCTTAATGGCTCTAGTCTTTGAAAAGACAATATAGATTCCATTATCTTATTAATCACACGGTCATTTTATGTAAAGGATTAAGTCTTAAATCACATGTTAATTATTCAAGGTACAGTTTTCATTGTTCGACCAATTTAGGGCAGTCTATAACTAATTATTAACTCATTCTTATTCTTATAAACAAACAAATGGTCCTTAATGATCGCAAGCATGAATTTATCAAATTACAGCCTTCACGCGTGATTCACCAAATTTATGAATGCTGCGTGTGTTAGTCAATCCAAACGACATCATGTGAAACTCATAATGTTCATTACAAGTTCTGGATGTAATGATTGGAATAGATAATCTTTTTCACGGATGCGAAGTTGATGATAACCATGCCATGGATCAAATCTTTAAAACATACGCTAGAACCTTGTAAATGATCGAACAAATCTTCCATTTCGAGTCATGGATATCGTTTTCGATTGTCAATTTACTCAGTTCACAGTAATCTATAAATATAAGGAATGATAACACCATAACTCTTCATGTTGACGAGCTTGGTAGAACAAAATCTTTCTCTGACAACTCTCTCAGTTGTACGGTAATTCCTTTTAATTCAGATGGTGCTGACGTATAATGCACACGTCACAGGTGCAGCACCGGGAATATAATCAATACCAATTTCAATCTGCCTTAATGGCAAAAGTCTATGTAATTCACCAATAAATACCTCCTAAAGTTTCAGATAACAGAAACATCTTTTAATAAATTCATATTAGGTTCTTCTAGATTACCATATCTATAACTAGTTCACAACCATTCATGGTATAATTTTCAAGTCTAAATGCAGGATATGGTCATCATCACTTTTGATTATCAACATCTTATCATTTAGGGGAATTCTACTCGAGTTCCCATCAATTAAGACAATGTCGTCATGTCATAATCAATCAATCATTCTACTGGCATTATCAACTTTCCAGTTTTATTGCCGTCGATAAGATGTGAACTTCTTAAAAGACTAATAATAACTCTTAATCCTTCACAAATTCAAGGATATATGGAGACACAACTACTATTAAAAGAGTAAGGTCAACGCATAATCTATGCGAGAGAATTTCAAATCAGATACAGACGAAAACATTTAACGAATATGAATATATCCTATGTTTTCATAATTTTGAGTACGCATTTGAAAGCTCCTCGGATCGTTACCTTGGTCATTCAAATGAAATCATATCATAAGAAATGATAAGAACGTCAATACATCCAGTCGGGTATCAACACTCGGTAATCAGATACTTTTCCTAAGAATCTCACTACGGGAAAATCGGACAAGAAAGAATTGTCAATTGTCAAATAAGACAATTTCCACAGATGAGTAAATTCGACTCAGAAGAATAGATGCTACAGGCACATATGTAGGTGTCCCTAACACTATGTCCTTATTTTTTCACTTCTTGCAAATCTCATAAATTTTAATCTTTCACAATCTTCAAAGAAAATTTAGTGTTTATTAATCAGTTTTATGGTGACTACTAATCAGCCTTGCATGGTCCATTCCAAATTGTATGTAGGCGCGCAACTATATACAATTTCAAGATTAACGATGCAATACTCAGTTCGTCAAAATTTTATCATCATGTTTATAATAAAAACATTTTCATGCTTAATTCTTAAATAAGAATCAAAAATAACTTTACAAATATTTTCTTTGTTATGAAAACAATTAAGTTTTCCAAGGTGTTTTATAAACAACTTCATTTCGATAACAATCACTTATAAATCTTACTTTGAATAATCCTTATAGTAATGAAAATTCATTTTTTCTGAATGGATACTGTTTTATCTTATAAAAACAATGAGTGATCTGCAAAGGAGTGATGAAGAGTTGTTCACCAAGAACTAACTACAATATAATAGGAAATGAGCTTAGCCAAATAATCATGAGGTTCATTACCTCTATGGCACTCAAAAAGAATAATCCATAACGTAACTCAAATCGAGATGAGTACTTGTTCAATGGTTGCATCACCAATGCGAACATTAGGAAGAAGCAAGAAAAGATAGATAACATCGATACATGTAGAATTAAGCAATCAAAGGTTGTCTTTTCATCAATCACAAACAAGTCAAAATTGTACCGTAACACATTACGTGTCACTATGTCATACAATTCCAAGAGCTCATCCTACCAACTGATGTCTCAGTTAAGTTAGGGATTTTTAAAAGATACCACAATGAATACTAATCTACAAGAGTCATGGGGGTTCCACCCGTCCCGGAAGATCCATCGGTCCCAATTCAGAAGAAGATCTCTTCAATTTATTTCTTGGACACTGGGCATCCTCATCATTGGACAATGGCCTAGGAACAACACTTAACACGAATCAACAATCAACTAAAACCTTATAATTCAATCACAAAACTTAACGACTTCCTCTTAACCATCTTATATTCTAAACAAGTTAAATTTTTACCTCATTCAAGTTTCAACCAACTTATACTCAATGCGATATCCTATCTCACTTTCCAATACTTTAACTTTATTTTTAGACCTTAATAGGGCAATAAAAGCTCGATATGAACAATACTTAATTTCCAATCCTATAGCTCTTAACAATTATCAAATGAGTCACTAGTATGAAATGACTCACACATTCAATTAGACTTCTCGGAAAGGTACTAGTGGCATGAGGCTTTTGGGTAATGGTTCCAATGACAGCCTCAAGTGCAACATTCACCCTTTCGATTTCAAATTTAAGAATTGGGTGATAACGAATCATATGACATCTTTCCAGGTGATAACGTTTTGTCAAACTCCAATCTATAAGGAAAGATCGTCATGACATCGATATCAGATTTAATCTCGCCAATTCTTCTTTAATATCACAATCAACTAATATCAACATTTCTACGAATATCAACCATTTGTTGGGATCATAAATATCCACAACTTGGTTTAAATCTAGGATAGCTGGAATTCCTACGGGAATAGCTTCAATTAATTTACTAGGGGATTTAGGGTTCCTTGTGACAATCTATGTCGTATAAATACCTCGTATAAATATAAAAAATAATCATCAAACAATCATGTAATCAATTACATCATATGTATATATATAATCCAAGTTATATATATATTAAAATAACACTTCTCAGTCTGGCCTTGTCGGTAACTCGGAAATTCTTCGGCACCGTTATAGTCAAAAGATTTTTAGACATTTTTAGAAGAATGTTTATAGTTAAAAGATTCTGAAGTGTTTTATTCAAAACCTTGGTTTTAAAAATCTTTCGTTCTCTATAACGAGAGCTCTGGTACCAAACTGTAACACCCCCAAATTTATACAACTCAGTACAGCGGAAGACTAGTTGGTGTTACGGGATAGCACATTACTCACATCATAGACAACGCTTAAAAGTCGCGTCGTTTTATTAATAAAGCATTTCCATTCATAAATATCAAAGTTACATAGGTCCCAAGTCATTGTATTTAATACAGGTTTTACAAAGCATTTGAATGGAAATAGTTATTTAGGTGCGGGCCATGAATTCTTGTTGTCTTCCCGAGAATTACCTTCAAGTACCTGAGATAAAACATGTTAAAAGAAAAGGTCAGCGATAACGCCGAGTGAATTCATAGAGTTTGATAAAATCCATCAATATAACATCGGTATAAAATTATTACCGAAAATCATTTTGGTACAAATCTTTGTAATAGGCCATAGAATAGCCAAAGTCATTTTTATACAAATCCTTATCGAAAATCATAATATAGGCATTTGCCTTAAAAAGCATTATACGAGCCAATGTCGTAAAAACATCCTACAATACGTTTTACAACGTTGTATAAAGTTAAATAAAATCCGTTATATGAATATGGTTATGTAAAACCAAAACACAAGCACAAAATCAATAATAAGACCTTGTATTGCTAGTCAGGCAATATATCGTAATTCAACGCATAAAGCAGTATTTCGTTATTTTGGATTATTATAAGCCACATGACATTGTTACCTTACTACAACAAACAACGGGTAGCTAGCCCGAAACTCAATTTGCCCATATAAGTTAGCGTTTCGTCACAATAATCACGCTTGGAAATCTTCTCATACATAAATCCGCTTACCAATCAATGTGGTACGAAGGGGATCAACCGTCAAGGCGCGAACTAGGGTGATCGTCCCCAAATAGTACTATTATATGCATAAGCGTCTACCAAATCCCGGTAGTTCATAATTCATTCTAATGGGACTTTTAGTGACATAACCTAACTTTAATAATCCATTTAATTTCATCTATCGGGTCATATAATCATTCATCAGGTCATACAATCATTCGGGTCCAAATCAATAAACAAACAATCGGGACAACTAGTGTCCTATTTCATAAAAACTAACATGTTATCTCCCTCGCGGGTTTATAAAACATTTCATAAAAACCTTTAAAAGAGTGTGAGGCTATGAACTCACGTTGATGTGGGAAAGCGGGTTATCGGCAATTCGGATGTACGGTACGTGCTTCAATCACGGAAACCTAGACAAATAATACTCGTCTTAGACTCTTGTCCAATGACTTTATAAAAATAACAATTATGTATACATATGATGATTATATATATGATGATCAAGTGGGTTTACATATTCTCTTTTACTCATTTTAGTGTTTATGTTTTGGTAACTTCTTACTAGTTTACTAGTTTTACTTATTTACGTGTTTTAGGTCCAATAAGCCTATTATAAGTTCATTAACTTGTATTAATCCATTTCATACTTGTATTATCAGTATTTATACTTTACATGTTGGGCCCAAATGGGTTAAGCCCAATAAATAAGTTTATAAGTGTTTTAGCCCATTTTGTTGTATTATTAGTCCAATAACGTTAACTTAGCCCGTTAATGTCCATATGTTATATAGTTCGGGTTTATCGGTTTTTACTTGTTATATATGTTTATATATCAGTATATGAGTTTATAAAAGTTTACATTAGACGGGTCCAACCGTCTAAGTTTTATTTAACAAAAAACGTTAATTTTACGGTAATAGCCGAAAAAGTCGTAAAAATCATGTTTATAGTTTTATAACTTATAAAACTTATCAAATTACCATTTTTATAAAATGTCCATTTATTTATCCTTATATATATTTATATAAATGTATTATATAAGTTAGTGGGTTTTAATTCATATTTTATACTATTTTTATTTGAGTGCTTGTATAATACTATTATACTTTAATTTCCAAAATCTGATTTTTACTTTCATGTTCACCAAAACAGCCATATCTAGAGTTCTATATGGAGATAGAAGCTCAAATTTTTATGGCATAAACTACATGATATTTTCTACATTTAACTCGCCAATTGATACTGTTGAATCATCTTCTAAGTATTTTATAAAATTCGTCCAAAACAGTATACTCAGATTTGCACTCTAAACTGTTTTGATCATATCTCACTCATCCTAATGATTCCATTGCATGGCCAACTCTCACATGTGTACAAGACATATTACTTACTGTATATTAATTTATTCAAGCCATTTTATCAGTTTAACATGTGGTTAGTTACTGTTTTTATGCAGCCAACAATTTAAGCAAGATTTTAGCTTGTTTCTTATAGTTTTTCATCTTTTTAATCATAGTTATCAACACCAAATCCCCACATAATATTCTTATCATCATATATCATCATACATATATACATTTAAGAAGAAAATACATGATTACATAATCAAAATTAACAAAAGGATGGGGAGAACAATCTTTATACCACCATGATGATGTAGGTTATGATCAAGACATGGATTTTGATGGAGAAACTTGTGATAAACCAAGACCATCTTCAAGACCATCATTCTTCAAGAACTCCTTGTGGAAAATCAGCCCCAAGACTCCATAGTAACTCCTCCTTGGATGTTATAATCACCACCAATCAATAGCGCTTCAAAAGGGCTCCATCATGTGTGTAAATAACATGAGATTTCATGGTTAATTTTGATCAATGATGGTGGTTTAAGGTGTAAATGGGACGGCAAACATGGAGGTTAGAGAGAGAGATGAGAGTGTTTGCATGTTGAATAATGGAAGAATGGTTTTAGCTAGTGGTTTTTGTATAAGGTTTGCTTACATTGTAAGATTTTAGGACAAGTGTTAGCTTTATTGTATATACTTGACACATAAGTGATGTGTTGGGGAAGTATTTGGCCGCCCATTTGTGGGGTGAGGCAAGTGTAAACTTGTCTCATCCCACTAATTTACGGGTACTTATCGATTCTAGTTTCCTCGATTTGCGTGCCCTCGGGTCGTTTTACGAAAAACGTTTTTATAAATTATGAATCAACGGCACAAAACGAATCTAATAAAAATTGTCTCATAAAAAACAGAGTTCGAAAACGTAAATACGTAATCCTAAGGTTTCCGGTTTAGTCGTAAAGGACGTTAAATTAAAATCGTAATTCCTAATCTCTTCTCGTAAATTTGTGAGTTTATGAACCAACACAAATTTAAAATCTCAAAATAATATTCACGGACAAATTTATTTTCTGAAATGTCGGACTGTCACCAAAACGGTGTATGTAAACGTAAGCACGTAACGTAGAATCCTCCGGTTTAGACGTAGTTGATGCTACTTCAAGACGTAAATCCAAATTTCTTCCCAGAAATAAGTGAGTTCATAATGTAACATTAAAATAATGTTTTCAAATAAATATTGAGAATAAAATATCAACCATAAATTGACGGATTGTCACATGACTTCCCCACGGCAGAGTGATTGCTCGTGGCGTCCCTTTCAGCTTTTGGCCATTTATTATATTATCAGGTGGGGCGTATGGGTGCATCTTAGTTACATGATTTCAGCATATTACTTAGTGTGAATGTGGTGTGTGCCTTGCATCCTTCACAAGGAGTTGATCCCTCCTACCTAAAACCAGTATATTAAATTAGAGGCAGCCCCTCTAATTTGCATGACGAGGTCACCCCTCCAAGTATTCATGCACGTTGATATTTCAAGACCTATATTGGCTAACGGTAAAATATGTTAAACAGTTTTTACAAGATAAACATAAGGCTTTTCAAACTATAAACCCAGTTTTACTAAGATATAACCGGGTTATTCAGGACTTAGTTTCTTCCGCTGTTTTATGTTTATATGCTTATATTATTCATGCTTTACTTGTACATCCGTGCACTCAGCGCATTGCTCAGCCGTTTTCCTTTTCATGTTCCCAAAACGGCAGGTACTCAGGGACGCTCGTAGACTTTAAGCGTACGTGCATATGGACTGGAAGCTTTCTAGCCTTCTTTACTTTATGCACTTATCTATACTTTGATACTCTTTTCCATGGACATTGTTTAGTCCTTTCATTTATAGTACTTATGTTTGTGTGTGATGAGTTCTACTTTTGGACTACCGATGTTTAATTTCGGTATTTCCTTTATGGTCATATAATGTTCAGACATTTATCCTTGTATGCTTTGATGACACACCATAATCACGTGTGACATTCTATTTATCAAAATGGTGTGTTACAATTATGGTATCAGAGCCAAGGCTTCGACCTGTAGGCTCTCAAAACATGACCTGTGATTAGTGGGTAGTCACTATGGTGTTCCTAGAACTAACAGTAGGTTTTCATGCATTCATCATTTTCATGCATACATATATATGTCATTGTCGCAGGTTTATGACTAAGTAATGGTTGGTACAGGACTGGCCCTATTTAGTCGCATGTGTTTTATCGAAACTTTTAAATTTGGGACCGACCCATAGGCGTCCCCTCACCATGTCTTTTGTTTTGAGTAAACTGACCATAGGCGTTCACTCTCGAGCATACAAAAGTTTTCATAAAACTGCATCATGCATTCATGTACAAAATTTTCTTGCATAAATTTTTTCTCATGATTTATTGGTATAACTTTTTTTTTCATGTATATATTTTATGTTTTGATCAGTTTAATCATGTATTTTATGTTATACTGTCAGATGGTTCTCACACGCGAGCAGGAACAACTCAATGCAGCAATCCAAGCTGCAATGCAAGCATTGCTTCCTCAGCTGAGGAACGACATCAGGGCTGAGGTTCAGGCTGCCAACAATTAGCAGCATCACCCAGTACCTCCTCCTCCTCCTCCAGTGACATTAGCTACATGGCTGGAGAGATTCAACAAGCTCCGTCCTCGAGCTTTCGAGAGAACAGATAGCCCCAGTGAAGCTGAAAGCTGGTTGGCTCATATCGAGAAGATCTTCGATGCTATGGGTTGTGACCCCGTCTTCAAGTCGAGGTTGGCATGTTACCGGTTCGAAGGCGATGTGTTAAATTGGTGGTTAGCATTAAAGCAGTCAGAGGGAGGTGATAATTGGGTGGATGGTTTGACATGGGCTCAGTTCAGAGATAGGGTGATGGAGCAGTTCTTTCCCAAGGCTGAGCAAGACAAGCTGAAGAGGGAGTACCATGGGATTCGACAGAGAGCTGGGGAGAATAGCAACGAGTTCATGCAGCGCTTTCTTCGCTTAGTTGGTTTTCTCGGTGCAGCGGCAGGTACTCCTGAAGAGCAGGCACACCACTTCAGGTGGGCTCTTCGCACATCGGTTACAAACAACTTGGTGTGTGCTACGTTCAACACGGTAACACAAGTGGCCGATGCGACACGTAAGCTGGAGATGCTGCAGGAGAGAGATGAGTTCGAGGAAGTAGAGAGACCCGATAAGAGGTAAACATTCGTGTTCAAGCGGTGACCAATCCGTATTCTTTCAGTATATGTCAATATTTCATCTCTTTAAATTGTATCTTCTAGGCAGAAGACTGGGGACCGGTCTCAGCCGGCTACTCAGCAGGAGCCTAATCAGCCCAAGGGAAATGATCAGACTAACGACCGTTCTGCTACGGATAGGCGTGGCGGTAATGATAATTACCGTAACAACGCTGGACACTCCAACAATAGCAGGTACTTATACTTACACATTTTTCTTATGATTACATGTTATAACTCATAATTCTGACACATTAGCAAATCTTCTACAAGGAACCATGGAGACTGTAGGGACCAGAACCAGAGAGGTTCACAACCTAACCATCCAGCTATCACTGGTATTCAATCTTACGATTATCCGCATTGTCCTTTGTACCCTATTATCATGTCTCATGTATAATGTCTTATCAGGTTCTCAGCCAGCCAGGGCACCTGTTGGAGGATATACTCATCCTCTTTGCTCTACTTGCCACCGTAGGCACCCAGGGCCATGTCGCCGTGACAGTGACGCATGCTTCAAGTGTGGTCTTCCTGGCCATCTCATGAAGGACTGCCGCAAGGGCGAGATGGAAGGCACATCGGGACATGCTGATACCAAGCCGCCTCCTACCACTGGACGCATTTACACGACATCTCGCGATCAGGCCAACAAGTCTACAGGTACCATCACTAGAATCTTGTATATGTATGGTCAAGATGCATGTGTTCTGTTTGATACGGGTGCTACACACTCGGTCATTTCTACTACTTATGCTAAGAATGTTAGGATACTCCCCGTGCCACTAGAGAATAGACTCAGTATTTCTACGCCTTTGAGAGACTCTGTACTTATAACACATGTGTACAAGAGCCTTCCCCTAGAGTTTGACGATAAGATTCGTCCTGTTGACGCACTTCCGCTGGACATGACTTTGACATGATTTTGGGGATGGATTGGCTATCCAAGCATCATGCTACCATAGACTGCCATTCATATCGAGTCATCTTCAGTGATGTTAATGCGCCAGAGTACATCCATAACGGGTTCGTACCCGGCAGGTCTGTACAAATCATATCTACCCTGCAAGCACGTGCACTACTGTCACATGGGTGCGAGGGTTATCTAGCTACTGTTCATGACATGGATGCTGAATCCCCATCAATTCAGGATCAGTCGATAGTGTCAGAATTTCAAGATGTATTTCTAGAAGAACTTCCGGGCATACCACCTGCACGTGAAGTGGAATTTAATATCGAGCTCATCCCAGGAGCTGAGCCGATTTCCAAGGCTCCTTATCGCATGGCTCCCATAGAGTTAAAGGAACTGAAGGATCAACTGCAAGAACTTCTAGAACGAGGTTTCATTCGACCGAGCGCATCTCCGTGGGGCGCACCGGTTTTATTTGTTAAGAAGAAGGACATCAGTATGCGTCTTTGCATAGATTATCGCGGGCTCAACAAGATTACCATCAGGAATAAGTATCCACTGCCACGCATAGACGATCTGTTTGACCAACTCCAAGGGGCCA
This sequence comes from Glebionis coronaria, assembly GCA_025667525.1. Lineage (NCBI taxonomy): Eukaryota > Viridiplantae > Streptophyta > Magnoliopsida > Asterales > Asteraceae > Glebionis > Glebionis coronaria. Next base: position 111,991 of record JANFOE010002096.1, on the reverse strand, counting down.
AACATTTCTCCAAGATTGATCTAAGGTGAGGCTATCATCAGCTACGGGTTAAGGAGCAGGACATCGCCAAGATTGCCTTTCGTACCCGCTATGGCCACTACGAATTTGTAGTCATGCCATTCGGCCTGACCAATGCTCCAGCAGTGTTCATGGATTTGATGAATAGAATCTTCCATGAATTTCTGGACAAGTTCTTCATTGTCTTCATCGATGACATCCTAATTTTCTCAAAGTCCAAGGAGGAACACGAAGACCATCTTCGTACAATACTACAGATTCTTCGCCAGAAGCAACTGTATTGTAAATTCTCCAAGTGTGAGTTCTGGTTAGACAAGGTGGCATTCTTAGGTCACATTGTATCAGCAGAAGGAATCACTATGGATCCAACGAAGGTTGAGGCTATTACTAAGTGGCCACGGCCGACATCAGCGACTGAAGTCCGTAGTTTCCTAGGCTTAGCTGGCTATTACCGTGGGTTCGTGGAGAACTTTTCCCGCCTAGCACTACCATTGACCAAACTGATGCGGAAAGGGGAGAAATTCATCTGGACTGAAGAACAAGAGAAGACCTTTGAAGACCTGAAGCAGAAGTTAGTATCTTCACCTATTCTTACTCTCCCATCTGGTACGGGTGGATTTCAAATCTACAGTGATGCATCGGGGAAGGGACTTGGCTGTGTTCTCATGCAACATGGGAAAGTGATCGTACGCTTCATGACAGCTTAAGCCTTATGAGGAAAATTACCCTACGCATGACTTGGAACTTGCTGTAGTCGTGTTTGCATTGAAGATATGGAGGCACTACTTATATGGAGAATCATGTGACATTTTTAGGGACCACAAGAGCTTGAAGTATATCTTCACTCAGCGAGAATTGAACATGAGACAGAGGAGATGGTTTGAGCCGTTGAAGGATTATGACATTAATCTGCAGTATCATCCCTGCAAGGCGAATGTAGTAGCAAATGCACTTAGCAGAAAGTCCAGAATGATCAACGGCATTGAAAGTGAGGAAGAAATCATAAGAGACTTGGAGCGACTAGACATAGAGATCATGGTACGTGGACATCACGGTTACTGGGCTAATCTTAGAGTAGAACCCGAGTTACTCTCTAAGATCAAGGAAGCTCAGAAAGATGATGGAGAAATCTGGGCAATAATTCATAATTTGGAGAAGCAGACAGAATTCAGAGTAGATGTAGATGGTATCTTATGGAAGGGCACGAGACTTTGTGTTCCTGATGATCAAGAACTCCGAGAAGCCTTGTTAGCTGAAGCTCATAGCTCCCTATTCTCTATACATCATGGTTCGACCAAGATGTACCATGACATCAAGCAGTAATTTTGGTGGAGTGGTATGAAACAGGATGTTGCCACTTACGTCTCCAAATGTCTTACCTGCCAGCAGGTTAAGATCGAGCATCAGCGATCTGGCGGTCTCCTTCAACCGTTAGATATTCCAGAGTGGAAGTGGGACAAAATCACCATGGATTTTGTTACTGGTCTTCCGCCAACCAAGAGGAAGCACGATGCAATTTGGGTTATCGTAGATCGACTTACCAAATCAGCTCATTTCATACCGATCCGCAAGGAAGATTCGGTCAGTAAACTCGCCGATACTTATAGAAGGGAGATCATGAGACTCCACGGTGCTCCATCTAGCATCGTCTCAGACATAGATCCTCGATTCACTTCGCGATTTTGGAAAAGTCTGAAGAAAGCTTGGGATACACAACTTAAGCTTAGCACGGCTTTTCATCCTCAAACAGACGGGCAGTCAGAGTGAACGATTCAGACATTGGAAGACATGTTAAGGTCATGTGCGTTGGAATGGACGGGTGATTGGGACGATTATATCTGTTTGGTGAAGTTTGCATACAACAACAGTTGACACGCAAGTATCAAGTGTGCTTCTTTCGAGATGTTGTATGGCAGAAAGTGTCGCGCCCCAATCTGCTGGGATCAGGTTGGTGAGCGAACACTTGAAGGACCAGAAATCATCGAGCTGACTAATGAGAGGGTCGTAGTAGCTAAGCAGAAACTTCAATAAGCACGGTCACGTCAGAATATCTATACAGACAAGCATCGTAGGGACATACATTTTAAGGTAGGAGATCACGTTTTCCTTAAGGTTTCGCTGGCACTTGGTGTTAGACGTTTTGGAATTAAAGGGAAACTCAGTCCTCGATTCATCGGACCGTTTGATATCATTGAACGAGTCGGTGAAGTATCTTACCGTTTAGCGTTACCTCCGCAGCTTTCGGATGTACACAATGTGTTTCATGTTTCCTTACTCAGAGGGTACCAGTATCATCCCCTTCATATGGTTCAGTATCCACTAGAACAGATTCGTGAAGATATCACTTTCATAGAAGAACCCGAACGAGTTCTTGACAGAGAAGAACGAGTCATGAGAAGGAAGACGATTCCATTCGTCAAAATTCTTTGGAGGGATCATACCGAGCGGGAAGCCACTTAGGAAACAGAGGAGTCTATCCGGGCTTCTTACCCTCATTTCATATTTTGACTTCGGGTATGTTCTTCTTTTCTAGTTTACTTTATCTATAATTCGGGGACGAATTATTCTTTTTAGGGGGGAAGAGTTGTAAAACCCGCATGCTTTTACCATGAATAGTACCCTTAAGATCGTACGTACATGATTAGAACTTTCCTTTTATAGCACGTTTGTGTTTCACGAGCAAGAATTACAAGTATTGTGTACGTAGTGTAACACGATAAGTATTTATTACGTATGAACACACGATAATTATTCCAATAATAATTATAATCACGAACATACGAACATGAAATCATGAACGTAAATTAATCACGAACTAATATTACGTATGTGTATATATTTATTACGAACATGAATAAATATATTAAGTCACGATCGATAACTAATTAAAACACATAAAACACGAACACGAGAACACACTATTATTTTAGACACGGAAAAAGGTATGGGTTACCCCATGTGGGCCCCCTACCCGCGGCTATACCAAGAAACATGGGCTTAGCCTATGTAATTTTACTAACTAGGGAATTTAGGAAAAATATGTTTCATATTTATAAAAATTAGAAAAGAAAGAAAACCCTAGTTCTTCCTTTTGTCCTCTTTGGACGTCGGGTTCAAGAACACCAAAGTGGTGATTCGGGTTGATTTTGGTTGTTGATTTATTGCAAGGAATCGTGTGTGTTCATCCTTCTTGATTTCACGTAATCGGTATAAACCTTACCTCTTTTCTTTTTATGTTTTGATTCATTTAATCACATAAAATCATGATGTTTTTAATAAACTAATTAAAAACAAGTAATATAAACATGTTCTAATCATGGGGTTTAAATCAATCAAGGGTTTAGGGGTGTTTGTTGTCTAGCCGACGCCTAACCAAGCCCCAAGGGGGTCTCGGCTTGGCTTATTTTCACACCACCGAGACTTTAAGGTCTCAGTTTGTTGGTGGTTGTGTCACGGCAGCAGCAAGGGGAAGAAACCCCGACCTCGGTCGGGGTATGTGATGGTTACGGGTCCGGTTCATGGGTTTTAATCACGGGTCCGGTTCATGAATCATTTTTTTAAGGATTATGATTTTTACAAGTTATATTATTTTTTTTCAAGACTTAAATTAAATTAATTAAAAGCATGAACATGATTAATTTAATTTACATGACTTAGGTTATTAATTTAATTATTAATTCATGAATTTTAACCTAAGTATTTATCTTTAATTAGACTATATAATTAATTAATTATTAAAACCATGACTTATAATTAATTAATTTACATGACTTAGGTTATACTATTAATAGATAATAATACATGTTTTAACCTAAGTATTTTACCTTTATTTAATTAAAATCATGTTATATTTAATTAAATACTTTAACCTATCGTTTATTTAATTTACATGTAATAATTAATAAATTATACTATATAATCACATGACTTAGAATAATAATCAGTAAGCACTTAAGCTTATATAATTAGCTTAATTATCCAACTTATATCTAATTATGGAAACTTTCTATTTTTAGAAACTTATTTAATTAAGACAGCTAATCTATTTATGGAAACTTTCTATTTTTGGAAACTTTCTATTTTTGGTAACTTTCTATTTTTGGAAACTTTTTATTTTAGGAAACCTGCTATTTTTAGAAAGTCACTTATTATTGTACAACAAGTATAATAATACATGAAATACAAGTAATACTTAATCAGAATAGACAGCATATATGAGAAACACAATATTAAGCTTAAATCAGTAAAACATGACATGTACATATAAAACAAGCTAAGACATGGTATAAAACCAGTTACATACCCAATAATCAGATACTTATACACGTATGTGTTTATGTAGCATTAGTGATACCGAAGTAGGACTCCCTTCCGTTCGTCTTCTTCGTTCACTGGACATAAGGTACAGATTCTTTGTCCTTTCAGTATGGACATTATTTCCTTATTAGGATTTCCCCGTATGCAGCCAACTGTTTTCCCCAATATTTGTTATATGTTTTGAATTGCTTATGTTTAATTAGAATACCTAAAGCCATATACACGCATGACCAGTTTCACCTAGTTATTGAGGTACCATAACCATAACACTAGAGGCACCAGTGTTATGACTTCCCCACGGCGGAGTGATTGCTCGTGGCGTCCCTTTCAGCTTTTGGCCATTTATTATATTATCAGGTGGGGCGTATGGGTGCATCCTAGTTACATGTTTTCAGTAGATTACTTAGTGTGAATGTGGTGTAGGCCTTGCATCCTTCACAAGGAGCTGATCCCTCCTACCCAAAACCAGTATATTAAATTAGAGGAAGCCCCTCTAATTTGCATGACGAGGTCACCCCTCCAAGTATTCATGCACGTTGATATTTCATGACCTATATTGGCTAACGGTAAAATATGTTAAACAGTTTTTACAAGATAAACATAAGGCTTTTCAAACTATAAACCCAGTTTTACTAAGATATAACCGGGTTATTCAGGACTTAGTTTATTCCGCTGTTTTATGTTTATATGCTTATATTATTCATGCTTTACTTGTACATCCGTGCACTGAGCGTATTGCTCAGCCATTTTCCTTTTCATGTTCCTAAAACGGCAGGTACTCAGGGACGCTCGTAGACTTTAAGCGTACGTGCATATGGACTGGAAGCTTTCTAGCCTTCTTTACTTTATGCAATTATCTATACTTTGATACTCTTTTCCATGGACATTGTTTAATCCTTTCATTTACAGTACTTATGTTTGTGTGTGATGAGTTCTACTTTTGGACTACCGATGTTTGATTTCGGTATTTCCTTTATGGTCATGTAATGCTTAGACATTTATCCTTGTATGCTTTGATGGCACGCCATAATCACGTGTGACATTCCATTGATCAAGATGAGGTGTTACACCTTGCCTCCACGGTTCAGCTCATGAGACTTAGGCATACACTAATTATAAACTCTAAGTATGCTAAGGCTCTGGATAATGAGTTTGACGTTGTTATCAACTCCAGAGCAGACAAGGAAGAGGCGTAAAGGATCTGTGAGCAAAACCTTGACATCTGAAGACTTTTTTATTTTTGCTTTATTTTGTAAACACCTCATGGTGTCTCTATAATAATTTAAGTCTTTCAATAAAAGTTCTAGTATGTTTGTCAAAATTATGTGTACGAAGAAGCTGTGAACTCACTTACAATAATGTTAGACTTAGTATAATTTATGCTCAAATAGGGGGACATTGTTGGGCCAATGAAAGTCTTAACTATGGCCCAGTCTAGATTTGATTTAAATTATACTAACTGTTATAGGTCGCTAACAAGCCCAACGACAGAGACCAGACCAGCTGAAGGCAAAGCCTCAACTGGCACACCAGAAACATTCAAGTCAAAGACAACGTTAGAGAAGTCGAAGATTATCTGAAGTCATACTCACCAGCTGTTATGGATAAGCTGGTATGTAGAAGGAATGTAATGGTGTACGCGAACCTCTAAGATGGCAATGCTCAGAGGTTACTCTCAACCCTTTGAAGACCAAGCAAGCAGATACTTGCCTTATCCTTTATAGTTTAGGCGGGAGAATTTCTAAAGCACTTTTGGCAGGACAAAGTGAAGATTCAAGTTAAAGGAGCCTAGTATGACCTAGTGGGATAAAGTGAACAATTGGCAGAACTACTTACATAAAGTTGGTTAAAGGTATGTCTAGATATAGACGTGCATTTAATGAAGTGTACTACTTCTATTAAGAAGTGGACACGTACCAACTACCCCCACTAAGGTAGCAACCTCGTACCACTATAAATAGGAGTAAGAAAGAGGAGAAAGATGACACTTGTATTAATTGTTAGAATCCTTGTCTTTCTCCCTGTTGAACCTCTGGAGTCTCTTGCTGTCTACCAACAAATCTCTGGTTCACTTGTAAACTTTAGTCTCGAATCATGTTTACTTGTTCAAAGGGTTCTTTCTTTATTGTTATTCAACAAGTGTAATCCATAACACTTTTTAATACTTTGTTTATAAGTTAATAAAGCATTACGCGTTTGAAAAGTAAAATAACTAAGTGTTATCCTTGTATTCGAGTTATAGTATTACAATAGGCATATTTTGGGACTTTCAGGATGGATTATTAGTTCTGGTGCTAATCAACACTTAATTGTTTCTACTATTGGAATGGTTAATGTTGTTGATATTTTTTATCTTAAAATTACGGTTGGCCACCCTAATGGAACATTGGCTACTATTAGTCATATTGGGAATTTGAAATTGACTAATAATGTGATGTTATATGATGTTTTGGTTGTCCCTGGTTATTGTGTGAGTTTACTTTCTATTAATAAGCTCATTAGGGATAGTGAAGTGTTTGTTGATTTTGGTGAGAATAAATGTTATATTCAGGATCTAAAAAGGAGACAGTCTTAGGGACTGATAGTGAATATGGTGGTCTATATGTATTGGATATTAATAAGAATTTCAATATATGTATGTCTAATATGGTTTTAGCTTTTCATGATTTTAAGATGGTTTGGCATAATAGACTTGGTCATCGTGCTGATCAAGTTTTATCTGTGCTTAAACATGATTCGAATATGATTGAGTATACTTCTGTTTATGTCTGTGAAGTTTGTCAAATGGCAAAACAGACTAGGGAGCCTTTTCCATTGTCTGATCATAATTCCAAATTTATTGGTGAACTTGTTCATCTGGACTTATGGGGTCCTTATAGGGTTTACACCAGAGAAGGGTTTAGGAATTTTTTCGCCATTGTTGATGACAATTCCAGAGCTGTATGGGTATATCTTTTGGAAACCAAAGATGAAGTTTTAGAAATGTTTTGTCTCACATTAATATGATTCATAATCAGTATCATGTTAAGCTAAAACTGTTAGGTTTGATAATGGAACTAAATTTGTGAATAAAAGAATGAGTACTATGTTTAATGAGTTAGGAATTATAAATCTAACTTCTTGTGCCCATACACCTCAACAAAATAGGACCGCTGAAAGGAAACATAGGCACTTGTAGTCTTATGTTTCAGGGGGTGATTCCTCTTATATTTTGGTTTGAGTGTGTTCTTACTGCTTTTATCTTATTAACAGGTTGCCATCATTTGTCTTAAAGGGAAAGTCTCCTTTTGAGTTGGTCAATAACAAAACAACCTAACCTTTCCCATCTAAGATCTTTTAGTTGTTTGTGTTTTATAACTGTTTTAAATAGTCATGATGATAACTCCTCATTTATACATGTTTGTTATGATGCATTTTTCCTTGTTTGCTATATAAATAAATAAATTATGTGTTGAATTGTTAGTAATAATAAGTATTGTTTTGATTGTAGTGAAGGAATAAAACTATGAAGGAAAGAAGTGAAGAAATGGAAAGAAAAGGACTAAAGAATAAATTGTGCTGAAAAAGGGCCAATGTGAGGCGCACAAATGAAAAGTGCGGTGCACATTCTCATTTTACGAATTGCCAAAGTGCGGCGCACATTTGACTGCATTTACACAAATTAAGTGCCATTATGCATGGCAATTATGGGGAAATCTTTGGCTTACTTCCAGGAGTTTTTGGCTACGAATTTTATGTTATTTAAAGGTCCCAAAGGCAGGCATAGAAGATATATTCCATCCTCCATACTCCATTGTTACAAGGGTTTTCATAGAATCAAGGATTTCTTCAATCCTTGATAATTGTTATTAGTACAAGGTGAACCTTAGTTGGTTCATACTCGTTGCTGTAGCAAGGAACTAAGAACTTTGCTTGTTGATTGTAATAAGTTGGAACAAAAACTTATAACTTTTTGGAGCAAGTATTGATTAACACTTTTGTTGGTATAATTCTCATTTCATTCATGTTATTCATTTCCTTTGATTTACATATTGTTGAGATAATTATTTTACTGCTATTATGGAGTAGTTTATTGTGCAAATGGTTAGGGCTTAACGACCTTATGATTTGATAGAATTATGTGGCTTTGCGAGGGCAAAGTGCGGCATACAATTAGGTTTGTGCGGCGCACTTTCCTCTTTCGTTCGTGATTATGAGTATGATTTAGATGCTTTTGTATTATATGCTATTATGTAAGACCATTGTTAAATGTTGGGTTTATTCATGATCATGACTAGTACTCACATGAATGGATAAATTTCTTGTCATCTAGTAAATGAATCTTGTTATTCACTTTTGTTGCAATTAGTGGAATAAAGCATATAACAACTCTTACATAATGTCATCTATTACTTTAGTTATTTAAATCAAGCATAAACTGTAACATCCCATTTTAATAAATAGAATGTCAAAGGATAATTATGGCATATCATCAAAGAATACAAGGTAATGTCTAAAACATTAAATGACCATAAAAGAATCTAGAAACAAACATCGGATCCACATAAGATCCACACACGAAATGCATAAGCATGAATGTAAAGGAAAGGGCTAAACAATGTCCAGCAAAACAAAAGTATGTAAATGCATTAAAGAATGAAAGAAAGCTGGCGCCTCATTCCATGCACGTACTCTTGGATTCCTAGCTTTGCTCTTTAGTACCTGCCGTATTGGTACATGGAAAAAGAAATACGGCTGAACAATACGCTTAGTGTGCGGATATATAACATAGAATGTAAAGCATAAACATAAGCAAGTATTGGAATGAAATGAATAACATAACGGCGGAATAATTAATGTCCTGGAAAACCTGGTTTAAGTTCATAAAACTGGTTTATATTTCTGAAAATACTTATGTTTAGTTTATCTTGAAAATCTGTATTTTAAATATGCCGAGAGCCCATATAGGTCATGTTATATCCACGTGCATGAATACTTGGAGGGGTGACCTCGTCATGCAATTAGAGAGGATGCCTCTAATTAATATATAAAATGAGTGGAGGGATCAACTCCTGTAACGGATGCAAGGCACACACCACAGTTACCATGAAATCATACTACTTATCCTAGGATGCACCCATTCGTCCCACATGATAATAATAATACTGGCCAAAACTGTGAATGGACGCTGCGAGCAATCACTCTCACCGTAGAAGAGTCATAACATCGGTGCCTCTAGTGATATGGTTATGAAACCCCCATAACTAGGTGAAACTGGCATGCATGTATATAACTCAGGTAAATCTAAAATAATCATACATATACTGATGTGTTTAAGACACTTAAACTACTGGGAAAACAGATGGCTGTAAACGTGGAATATTAATAAAGGAAGAAAGATTTCCTTAGTGAGGACGGAATATCCGTACCTTATGTCCAGTAAATGAAGACGGAAACAGACGTAGACGATCTCTCCGACTTCACAATAGCTACATAATGAAGGGACATGACTAAGAGTTGATCTTACTTATACATACTTGTTAATTGATTTACTTGACGTGTACATACTTATTATACTTGTTCTTGTCTTGTCTTAATATTTCATGTTTAAATCATGTGTTTCTTATAGTTTCATGTGTTTTAGATTCATGTGTTTCATGTTTTAAGTGTTATTATAACATAATGAGTAACTTTCTAAAAACAGCAGGTTTCTATATATAGTAACTTTCCAAAAAAAGCAAGTTTCCATATATAGTAACTTTCCAAAAATAGTAAGTTTCCTTAAATAGTAATTTTATAAAATAGAAAGTTTCCATAATTAGTAAGTCTCCAAAAATCGAAAGTTTCCATATTTAGCATGTTTCTATAAATAGTATGTTACCATATTTAATGTATTACCATAAATAGCATGTGAACATATTTAGTATATTACTATATTTATCATGTTGCCATAAATAATATACTTCCATAATTAATATGCTTCCATAATTAATTATATGTTTATTTTATGTCATGTATTATTATAATATAAAGTTTAATAATTAATTTAATACTTAGCTTATTATTAATTAATAATATCATGTCATGTTTATTATAAGTTTATTATTAATTAATAATATTACATAATACATGTTATTAAACTTTACCATAAAATATATTAACTAATTTAACCTAAGTTTAATTAATTAAATTCATGTTCATAAATAATTAAAGCAATTAATTATTATATCCTAAGTTTATTTAATTAAATATACATACATATTTTATCATAGTTTTAATTAAATAAACATAACATAAGTTTTATTTTAATTAAACCAAAATTAATTAAACATACATAACTTAATTCACATGTCGGTTTAATTACGTGTTCATAAAAATGTTAAGTTCCCGAGCCCGCGACCCGAGACTTGACCAACGAGCCACAACAGCTCACCGAGAGCCTAAGGCTCTCGGCTTGCTGTTGCGCCGAGCCAAAACATCCCCCAACCTACGATGGGGTCCCCCTGCTTGCGTCACATACCCATCGAGCACCCTTTAGGGGGCCTCGGTTCCCACCGCTAGGCCAAGATACCCGCTGTGAGGTCTTGGTCCTTGCGGCTGCCCATAACACCACCACTACCGCTAGCCTAAGGCTGCGGCTGGTGGTTTCCTTTCCACGTCGACTCCCAAAAGGGGTTGCGGCTGGTGATGATGCGACACCACCGATACCTCCATGGTCTCGGTTGGCGTGCGATCGAGACAAACACCCCACCAAAACCCTTTTTGTTTAATTCTTGATAGATCTAACATGTTTACATGTGTTCTTATTTTATTTTAATAAATCTAGATCATAACATAATAAAAATAAAATAAGAAAAAGGATTTAAGGGATACCAATACGTGAATTAAAAGAGAATGAACACAAACTCGTTACCGAATTAATAACAAAAATTAAACAGATCCTCCTTGTGTTCTTAGGGTGCCGCGGCTAGAGAGAGAGAGACCAATAGAGTTTAGGGTTTCGATTTCTTATAAAAGTGTTTATTAAAATCTTCTGTAGTTTTTATTAAACCTTAACTAGTTAATGGGTATGGGCCAAAGCCCGCTTCCCTTCCACTTCTCTCTAAACCTACGCCAACAAACACCCCTTACACTTTGGTGTTTGTTTTTCTTACTTAATTATTTATCGTGTACATACGTATTTAATTATCGTGCTTTCGTTACTTGAAGGTTTCCTTAATATCATACGTACATACTTATCGTATATTAATATTCGTGTTTACGTACATATTACGTATGATAATTAATATACATAATATCCGTATTAAATGTTCGTGATACATGGCGTATATTAATTAATTTAAAAGTTTAAATTTAACAGTAACTTCGTGCATTAAATGATCGTAGGGTTTTTATAGCGGGTTTTACAACTCTTCCATTCTAAAAGAACAATTCATCCTCGAATTAGAGATACGATAAGCTGATAAGATGCTAAACGCTGAAATGACATCAAAGTTGGAAAGACGTGTAAGCTGAAATGACATACCCAAGTCAAAACTGAAAATGAGGGTAAGAAGTCTGGATAGACTCATCCGTTTCCCAAATGGCTTCCCGCTCGGTAGGATCCCTTCAGAGGATTTTAACGAATGGAATCGACTTTCTCCTCATGACTCGTTCTTGGCGATCGAGAACTTTCTCGGGTTCCTCGATATATGATAGATCCTCTCGAATCTGCTCGAATGGATACGTAACTTTATGCAATGGATGGTAGTTGTAACCTCTGAGTAAGGATACATGAAATACATCGTGCACATGAGATAGCTGGGGATGTAAAGCTAGACGATATGATACTTCACCGACACGTTCAAGGATTTCAAACGGTCCGATGAAACGTGGACTAGGCTTGCCCTTGAGTCCAAAACGTTTAACACCACGTGCTGGTGATACTTTAAGGAAAAACATGATCGCCAATATTAAACGATATATCTCTACGATGTTTATCAGCATAGCTCTTCTGTCGAGCACGAGCTTCCTGTAGCTTTTCCTTGGCTATGGCAACCTTTTCATTGGTCACCTCTATCATTTCTGGTCCTTATAGTATTCGTTCTGCAACTTGATCCCAACAGATTAGAGCACGACACTTTCTGCCATAAAGCATCTCAAATGGTGCACACCTTACACTTCCATGCCAACTATTGTTGTAGGAAAACTCTACCAAACATATGTAGTCGTCCCAACTTCCTGACCATTCCAATGCACAAGCCCGCAACATGTCTTCTAAGGTCTAAATCGTACGCTCCAATTGATCATCGATTTGAGGATGAAAGGCAGTGCTAAGCTTAAGTTTAGTGCCCCAAGCTTTCTGCATACCTTTACAGAATTTTGACGTGAAACGAGGGTCGCAATCTGATATGATGTCTGAAGGAGTTCCATGTAGTCGTATGATATCCTTAAGGAATATATTAGCCAATTTGCTGACTGAGAAGTCCTTGCAAATTGGAAGAAAATGATCTGACTTGGTTAAACGATCAACTATGACCCATATAGCATCATGTCTGCTCTGAGTAAGCGAAAGTCCGGTGACGAAATCCATGGAGATTTTTTCCCACTTTCATGCGGGAATCTCTAACGGTTGCAGTAAACCACTAGCTCGCTGATGCTCGATCTTAACTTGCTGGCAAGTTAGACACTTGGATACGAAAGTAGCAACATCCTATTTCATGCCACTCCACCAGAAATGTTGTTTAATGTCATGATACATCTTGGTGGATCCTGGATGAATATAGAATGGAGAGATGTGAGCTTCTGTCAATAAGGCTTCCCGGAGTTCCTGATCATCCGGAACACATAGGTTAGTTCCTTTCCATACGATGCCTTCTTCGTCTACATGAAATTCTGTCTGTCGATCAAGATTCTAAATGATAGCCCAAATCTTACCATCATCTTTCTGAGCTACCTTGATCCGATAAATTAAGTCTGGCTCAACTCTCAGATTAGCTCAGTACCCGTGCTGTCCACGTACTAAGAATTCAATGTCTAATATTTCAAATTCCCGTATGATTTCTTCTTATACTTTCATGCCGTTTATAATGCCTGACTTCCTGCTAAGAGCATCTGCCACTACATTCGCCTTGCCAGGGTGATACTGCAGATTGAGGTCATAATCCTTGAGTAGTTCTAACCATCTCCTCTGCCTCATGTTAAGTTCCCTCTGAGAGAAAATATACTTAAGACTCTTGTGATCAGTGAAGATATCACATGATTCACCATAAAGGTAGTGTCTCCAGAATTTAAGTGCAAAGACTACTACTGCTAACTCCAAGTCATGTGTAGGATAATTTTCCTCATAAAGATTTAGCTGACGTGATGCGTATGCAATCACTTTCCCATGTTGCATGAGTACACAACCTAATCCTTTACCCGAAGCATCGCTGTAGATCTGAAATGCACCTGTACCAGATGGGAGATTAAGAATAGGTGTAGATACTAACCGCTTCTTGAGTTCTTCAAAGCTCTTCCACTAATCAGTCCAAACGAATTTCTCTCCTTTCCGCATCAACTTGGTCAAAGGTAAGGCTAGTCTTGAAAAATTCTCCACAAATCTGCGATAATAACCAGCTAAGCCTAGGAAACTACAAACCTCAGTTGTAGATGTCGGTCTTGGCCATTTAGTGATAGTTTCATCCTTCTTAGGATCCATAGTAATCCCTTCTGCGGAGACAATGTGGCCTAAGAATGCCACCTTGGTTAGCCAAAATTCACACTTAGAAAATTTGGCATACAACTGTTTCTGACGAAGAATCTGTAGCACAATACGTAGATGTTCTTCATGTTCTTCCTTGGATTTAGAGAAGATGAGGATGTCATCGATGAAGATGATAACAAATTTATCTAAGTACTCGTAGAAGACGCGGTTCATAAGGTCCATGAAAACCACAGGAGTATTAGTGAGTCCGAAAGGCATGACAACGAACTCGTAATGACCATATCTAGTGCGAAAAGTAGTCTTGAGAATATCCTGCTCTTTAACTCGCAGCTGATGATAACCGGATCTTAAATCAATCTTGGAGAAATGTTTGGCACCTTGAAATTGGTCAAACAGATCATCGTTTCTTGGTAATGGATAACGGTTCCTAATCGTGATCTTATTCAGCTCACGATAGTCAATGCATAAACGCATACTGCCATCCTTCTTCTTGATGAAAAGTACAGGTGCACCTCATGATGATACACTCAGTCGGATGAAACCTCGCTCTAGTAATTCCTACAACTGATCTTTAAACTCCTTGAGCTCTACTAGAGCCATGCGAAGGAGCCTTAGAGATTGGTTGAGATCCTGGGATGAGCTTGATGTTAAACTCAACTTCATGCGTATGTGGTATACCCGGAAGTTCTTATGGGAATACATCGGGAAATTCAGAAACAACTGGTTGATCTTGGATTGATGGAACTTCGACAGTAAGATCCTGAATTGAAGCTAAGAAACCCTCACAACCATGAGATAGTAATGCGCGAGCTTCTAACGTAGAGATAATTTGTACAGACTTTCCTGGTATAAAACTATTGTGAATGTACTATGGAGCTTGAAGATCGCCGAAGATAACCCGATAAGTATGGCAATCAATAGTAGCATGATGCTTGGATAACCAATCCATTCCTAAGATGAGATCAAACTCGCACATATCCAACGGAAGTGCGTCTACTGGGCGAATCTTGTCATCGAATTCTAGTGGAAGATCTTTGTACACTTGGGTAATTCGCACAGAGCATAGGCGTAGATATACATAAAATATTCTCTAATGGCCTAGGTAGTTTATTAATACTAGTGGCATATGTAGAGGATATAACTAAATGAGTAGCACCAGTATCGAATAAAACACACGCAGCATGACCGTTCATAAAGAGGATGCTAGTGATAGTACCTGAGGACTTATTAGCTTGGTCCCGTGTGGTAGTGTAGACACGTCCCGAAGCTGGTGGCTTAGGAAGAGCAGTACTAGAAGTACCAGCAGTGTCTCCCTTCTTGTAGTCTTTCAACATGTGTCCTGGTAGTCCAAACTTGAAACAGACGCCGATTGACTTACGGCATGTACCGAGATGTCTACGACTACAAGTCGTGCAGATGGGGTAGGTGTAACCTCCTGGAGGTACCCTTGCTACCTGAGAGCCAAATGAAGACGAGTTGTTAGACTCCTGACCCTTAGCATTTTGGTCGCGTCTACTCGCAGAGTTCCTGTTTATGATGCTCACATGTTAGTATGTAAAAACATACAACAACTGAACATAGAAAAGTTAAAGAGTTTAGGGACCTGTTATTGTTGGAATGGTTGTCGTTGTTACGATAATTATCATTATCGTTCCTCTTGTCAGATCCATAACGATCGTTAGATTGACCATGGCCCTTGTTGGTATTATGTTGAGTGGCCGGTTGGGAACGGTCTCCACCCTTATGCATGAAGATACAATTGGATAAGAAAAGGTATAAATGAACATAAAGATTGAAATGAAATGATAATGCTTGATAACTGAAATGTATACCTCTTCTCAGGACGAGCTTGTTCCTTGTAGTCATCACGCTCATGTAGCATCTCCAAGCTACGTGCTGCATCATTTACTTGTGCCACATTAGCATAAGTAGAACTAAGTAAACATGCTGCTGTAGAGGCGTGCAGAGCCCAACGGAAGTACTTGGCTTGTTCCTCCGCAGTACCCGCAGCCGCACCTAGAAATCTAGCCAACCTAAGAAACCTATGCATGAACTCAGTGCTAGTCTCTCCAGTTCTTTGACGAATGGAGTGATAATCCCTCTTGAGTCCCTCCTTCTCAGATGTCGGAAAGAACTGCCCATAGAATAAAGTCTTGAATTGATTCCAAGTCAATGCAACTAGCCAAACATCACCTCCATTAGCTAACTTGTAAGCTATCTACCAATGTAGGGCATCACCCTCAAACTAATAGCAATCCAACCTTGCCTTATAGACACCATCGCATCCCAGAGCATCAAAAATTTTCTCCATATGCGAAATCCAGTCTTCCGCATCAGATGAAGTCTCAGCCTTATCAAAAGATCTTGGCTTCTGCTTGTTAAACCACTCAAACCAAGTGTGCAAAGTAACCGGTGGAGGAGGAGGAGGATTTTGTTCTGATTCGGGGCGTTCAGGTATTCAGCCCGAATTTGGTTCCTAATTTGGGGAAGCATGGCTTGCAGAGCTGCTGCTAGCTCTTGTTCGCGTGTCATGACCATCTGACAGTTTAAAAATGAAAAATGAAATGATTAATCTGATTAGAACATATGCTTAAACATAATAAAATGATGCATGAAACACTTTATGAAGGCATAGTCGAATGCAAATGACATGAAAAAAAATTGACATAGCGAAGATGAACGCCTATAGGTCGGTTCATCAAAACGAAAAGCCATGAGCTAATGTGAACGCCTATGGGTCGGTTCACCAAGCAAAATGATTCGATTAAAAGCACATGCGACTAAATAAGGCCAGTCCTGCCCCAACCATTACTTAGTCAAAATTCCTGCAACAATGATACATGAAATGAATGCATGAAAACAAACTGTCAGTTCTAGGAAGACGCTGATGACTACCCACTAGTCACAGGTCAATTTTAAGAGCCTACAAGTCGAAACCTTGGCTTTGATACCATAATTGTAATACCCCATTTTGATAAATGGAATCTCACAGGATAACTATAGCATATCATCAAAGCATACAAGGTAATGTCTAAAACATTAATGACCATAAAAGAATCCGAAAACAAACATCGGATCCACATAAGCTCCACACACGAAATTCATAAGTATGAATGTAAAGGAAGGGACTAAAAAATGTCCAACAAAGTAAAAGTATGTAAATGCATTAAAGACTGAAAGAAACTGGCGCCTCATTCCATGCACGTACTCTTGGATTCCTAGCTATGCCCTTTAGTACCTGCCGTACTAGGACATGGAAAGAGAAATACGGTTGAGCAATACGCTTAGTGTGCAGATATATAACATAGAATGTAAAGCATAAATATAAGCAAGTATTGGAATGAAATGAATAACATAACATCGGAATAATGAATGTCCTGGACAACCTGGTTTAAGTTCATAAAACTGGTTTATATTTCTGAAAAGACTTATGTTTAGTTTATCTTGAAAATCTATATTTTAAATATGTCGAGAGCCCATATAGGTCATGTTATATCCACGTGCATGAATACTTGGAGGGGTGACCTCGTCATGCAATTAGAAGGGCTGCCTCTAATTAATATATAAAATGAGTGGAGGGATCAGCTCTTGTAACGGATGCAAGGCACACACCACAGTTACCATGAAAGCATACTACTTCTCCTAGGATGCACCCATTCTCCCTGAAGGTCTACGAGATCATTGGCCTATTCTACATGATAGATTAGATTGATTTAGATGGTTGATTAAATGATAAATATAAGAAAGATGAAGGAAGGAGATGATGGAGTAGAGAGAGAAAGGAGAGAAAGGAGAAAAGTAGAGAGAGAAAGTGAAGATGAATTATGAAAATGTGAAAATCAACAACCCCTCCTAACATGCTAGGAGGGGATATATATAGCCCACCCTACATGTGGGCTATATGGACTATACATTAACTAAATGGATCACGAGCCCATTACATAATTATCGTTGGAGCGACCGATCCTTCATAAATACGTAAAACGTATTTCCAACAATCTCCCCCTAAGGGAGGTCGCTCCAAGAGACAAATTTCTAAATAGTCTATATCTCGTGATCTATGCTAACTAAGATGTGACCGAGACTTTATTGGGAAAAACGTATTTCCAACAATCTCCCCCTAAGGGAGGTCACATCTTTTTACAAAATCTTAAACCTAGCATCTATGCTTGAGTTTTCGATCTTGTTCTTGTGAATATGCTTGATGTAATCTTTGACTTTAGTCTTGAGCATGTTTCCTTGCCTTGACCTTGTGCATTCTTCACTTGTGATATTTGCCTCTTCGTGACTTCATGTTCCACATACTTATACTTTTAAATTCTTGAAAGCTTCAGAGTTTGATACAGCGGAAGACTTGACCTTCAGGCTTTCTTGAATTTTTTGAAGTACTAATTGTATGTAGTATAAGCATGTGGTGACGACTTCTTCTGGATTGTACACCGCAATGCCACCTTCTTGTTATGCTGCATAAGACAGTTAGCAACAAACAATATACACGGATGAAATGGCCTTGAACATTTCATTCTAATTCGGTAGCAATTTACCTCCGGTCGGTGAAGACCGTTGGACGATATTAAATATCGTACTTGTGGCAGGTAGTTTCAATAAAGAACCTCCTTGACAAGATTTTGCGGGTAAACCCGTTCTCTTTACTCGACCGTCCAAAGCTGACTGCGAACGTAAAGAGTGGATCATTTGGATAATATTATCCGCATGATTTGAAGCCGTCAATTCATGTTCCTGGAACAAGTGAAGTTCAATTAAGAACCGCACCATCGTTGCTTTCCAGTTGTCACTAGCTTGATTCATATAGAATCTTGCAAGTTACCTACCAAGTGCTGTTTGATGTTAACACTAGAAGGATTTCCATTCGTCACTGCAAATACTTAATAGTATTACTCTGAATGTTCTGGCAAGATCACTAAGATATTGCGTAGAGGCCTGGAACGTGTTTAAATTCATTTAAGAATTAAACCACTGTTGCTTTCCAGTTATCACAAGTTTGATTCATAAAGAATCGCACAAGTCACCTACCATGAGTTTTTTGATATTCGCTCAAGAAGGATTTCCATCTTCATTGTAAATACTTTCCTATTACTCGGATGTTCAGGCAAGATCATGAAGATTTTGCGTAGGACTCTTAAGATCTTTCTTACTTTTCACAGTGTGTGAAGAAGCAAGGAGATATGAAAGTGTGTCCTAATGAGATATTTGATGATCTCAAATGGCTCTAGACTCGATCGTGCATTTTGAATTTTAGTGATCGGAGGCTGGAGAGGAGTGCCACCTTTTCAATACCACTTTATTCGGAGTGAATAAACCAATAGATAATGTTTTGATCTCCGTGTGATTAAAACGAACACCTTTTGAGAGATATTTGAGTTAGCTAGGAAGGGTTGTGCATTGCATCACTGGGTCCATGATGTCTTTCTTCAATATCAAGAATCATTAAAAATGATCTCAATAGCATATGAATTGACCCGGTTTCTGCCTAAGGTTGTAAGGAGGGCTTCTTTCTTTACACCCTTTATCTTTACAATTCTTTTTCATTCTTCAACCCCTTCAATGCTTACCAATACGTCATCACTAGCACCTTGTTGTGATTGTTCCAGTGCTAACTTAAGTACTTGGTCGGCATTCAGCTACGTTCACAATCTTTCTCCATCTTTCCTAAGGACTACTATTTCTAGCTATGGAATGTCCTTGGGAAGATTCCTCCGGTTCTAGAGAAATCATTGGACTTTAACCTATCCTACCATCCTTATGTCACCACAATCTTCATCGTCGTGAAATAAATGGGTTGCGGGTAAGTATATGTCACCATGAAATCCATTTTGATGTGCAAATCCATTTTGCTCCCCCTTAACATATGCCACGATATTCGAAAACATTTCGCACATGTCGGGATGAGCCAGCACGTTAAGTCAAACCATTTGTGATTAATCATTTCCCATATTAAATCACATTTTCTCCCCCATATTAAAAATATTAACCCAATCGATGTTTTTAATATCAATTGATTTAATAGCATTTTAAGAAAATTTGGGAAAAAATGCAAATCCAATTATCTTCATAAATTACACAAGCTCCCCCTCAAATTAGTGAGGGTGTGCTGAAACGTAAATTAAATACCTTTTAAACACAAGTGTAAGGTATTTATCACGTGCAAAGATCATATATGATAATGAATTCACAAGATTAACAATTTACGAGGTAGGACCTGAATGATGGAGAACATCATATGAAAGATTCACATGGTTCTTGTTCACGAATGTTGGTCACCTCGTCACGTCCCCGAGAAAATTAATTCCCGTTGTTGAGTCAAAGCTTTCCGGTGAAATGCTTGACTTGATTATGAAAAGCGGGTTGCTATCTGAAATAATAGCAAACCATATGGAGCATGTTTTAAATCTTTTAAACTTCTGCTCGAACTTTATTTACAACCCCGTGTCATTATTGAATGACATTTCTAGGTTCGTAAATATTATCGATTCCAGAAGACATGCTCGTTTTATCAAAACGTTTTTGAACACACAATTTTGAAAGATTTAGAAAAACCTTTTGAGAAATTCTTGAAAAATTGTATTCAAAGTTTTGAAAAACAATTACTTGAGCTTAAGATGTTGAATATCTTAAAATCGAGCTCAAGTCCGAGAAGTTGTGAACTTCCCGTTGTTAAGGATAAGTTTATCATCAGCGATAAACTTTCCTTTTATCTGAAGAACGAGTCCTAAGCTGACATTTACTTAGAAGTCGTTTTCATGAGCTTGAAAACTTTGACTGTTTTAACGGAAAGCTCATGACCGAGAAAGGTTAATTTCTCGTTATGAGGAAAAGTTCTCTTATTTAAAAGATACACTTTCCTTTCTGAGCTTAAAACTTCGAATGTTTTAATACAAGCTCATGACCGAGAAAGGTGAATTTCTCGTTAAGAGGATAAGTTATCATAAAAGATAATTTTTCCTTTATTTGAAGTTCGAGTTACAGTCTGACATTTAACTGTAAGTCATTGTGCATGAGCTTAAAAACTTCGAATGTTTTTAATATTAGCTCATGCCCGAGAAAAATTAATTTCTCGTTGTAAGGATAAGTTTATCATCGGCGATAAACTTTCCTTTTAATTGAAGATCGGGTCATCATCTGATATTTAATGATGAGCCTTATACACGAGCTTAAAACCTTTGAATGGTTTTAGGGTAAGCTCGTGTCCAAGAAAACTTAATTTCTTGTTAAGAGGGTAAGTTATCGTTGCGTGGATAAACTTCCCTGTCTCTGAAGTCTGGGTCGTCGTCTGTCATTTAACGAGGAGCCATAGTGCATGAGCTTAAAAACTTGGAATGTTTTTGATATAAGCTCATGCCCGAGAAAAATTAATTTTTCGTTGTTAGGATAAGTTTACCATCGGCGATAA
Organism: Glebionis coronaria; assembly: GCA_025667525.1. Taxonomy (NCBI): domain Eukaryota; kingdom Viridiplantae; phylum Streptophyta; class Magnoliopsida; order Asterales; family Asteraceae; genus Glebionis; species Glebionis coronaria. Next base: position 90,581 of record JANFOE010002096.1, on the reverse strand, counting down.
ACTTTCCTTTCTTTGAAGAGCGAGTTATAGTCTGTGATGTGACTATAAGTCCTGTGTAAGCTTTAACTATGAATCCCCTGAGATACTAGTTTCTCTGATATATGCTTCTTCAGCAACCAAACTCTGAGAGTGTCCTTAGTTGAACGGTATACAATGATTGGACCGCTTCGTTCTTTTGGAACATCAAATTTGGTACCTGCATTCTCATTAGGAGTTTGTATACTTTTGCTTGGGTTAGAGATATCTATTTTAGAAGCACGTGGGGGTTCACGGTTTTCTTTTCTTGTGTCAAAGGTGGCCTGAGGGGATGATTCACTTGTCTTAGTTGGCAAACGTTTCCTTTTATAGAAAACCTTAAGTTCAGGCTTAAGTGATGTATCCTCCTTTTCAATTTCCTCCCTAGTAGTCTTAGTAGAATTTGAGACTATCCTAGTTAAAGGGCACTCGTTTCCTGCAAGAGTGAAAGTTCTACCAGTGGGGCGCCACATTTTACCAATGGGTTTGATTTTAGCGACCCACTGGGATTTAAGTCTAGCACGGGAGTTCAACTCATTAAGTAGTTTCTTGATACAAGAATCATGATTTACCGTAAAGACACATTTTCTACATGTTTTACAAGTAGCATATTTAGTGTCCGAGTATTTCCTAGATGATTGATCGATGCTCCTAGGAGATGACATGCTACGGTTAGCAGTGTTGGGTAATCTAGAAGGCATCTGACTAGGTTGGACATTACAATCTCTTACATGTGTCTTTTGAATAGCTTCCCTTTGACCAAAATCATGGCGCACATCAGTTGAACTAGTTCTAGACATGTTCATTGAACTATTCTTAGAGTAACTAGGGGCAATCATGTGATGAGGTCTTGCTAAAACTGATTTAGTCACATTAGGCCTAGTTGGTGGAGTGACTGTTCTAGAAATATGTCCCAAATCAACTTGGGAGGCAAACCGCGGTCTCGAGGATTGAAGTCACTCGGATCTAAATGCAGTAGGTTGTCTGACAATCGGTTGTCTCATGAACTGATTTGTAGGCGGTTTCCCCAAGATTGATGGTTTTTCAAGCTTAGTGTCCACACTAGGTCCTCTATTTCTCCTTAACTCGTTTTTCAACGCGGCTATAGCAAAGACCTTTTCCTGTACTTGAGCTTTTAAAGTCTCATTCTCTTTCAGCAAGTTATCTTGGGATGCCAACTTAGATTCAAGCAGTTGAATTTGTTTCAAAAGATTATCCTTTTCAGCTTTAGAATCTAGAACTGTTTGATCCAATTTTCTTTCAAGAACAACGTTTGACTTTTCAAGTTTTTCAAAGTATGTTTCAAATTTGTCCGTTTTCTTAGAAAATTCAAGTTTGGCATCCTCAAGATCTTTTGATTGTTGAGCTATAATCGTTTCGAGCTCTCTAATCTTAGAATCAGAAGCAGTCAATGAAGCAGTTATAATACAATTATCATGATGTACTATAGCATTCTGAACAATCTCTCCCCCATTATGACTTACATCGGATGAATCAGAAATGGTATTCCTATCACTCTTTTCCATCCCATGTTTGTCATAATTAGGTTCAGAATGCTCAATATGCGGCATGTCATCAGCATATACATCATAAACAACATTACATTGTACCGTGTTTGCAGGCTCTGCGTCATACATGGGTAAGGTGTCATCAAGAGAAATCTCGTGAACATTCCCCGACGTGCCACTGGTATCATGTTGTCCTCCTGATTCCGTGCTCTTACCATAGTTAGGCTCCAAGTTGTCAACCGTATGACCATTCTCCTCTTGCATCTGCGTCATTGATTCTTGCACTCCATTATCATACGCTTGCTGAAGTCGAGATCTTTCATAAATTGAAGACGAGACCGATGTCATGAGTTTCAAAATTATATCACGGAAAGCTCTAAACTCGGTATGTGTATCTCGAAGAAATGATTGGCAAATCACTGAACTTTCAGGCTTGATGATATTGAATTGGAGGAAAGGCGTGAGTTGTGTCACAAGAGCCTTATATGCAAGTGCCGATGCAGAGTGATTAAAGTTTCCATGGTTGAGTTGCTCGGCGAGTTGGGTCAAAGTGGTAAAGATAGAGTCGATGAATATATGACGATCTTGACCAAAGATTGTCACAAATTCGCTCCCTCCTTGAATCCTCGAAAGAGTGACAAGATGAGACTGAAGCATTTGAAATGAAGTGATGCCACTTTTCCTAGCTTTGTCTTGCGTTTGATGCAAGTCTTCCTCTTGAGGGGTCGAAAGCAACGATTCCATTGACGGTCGATGAAAAATAATTGCGGTCGTTGTTGTTTTCGAAATTTACCAATTCTTGAAGAAATTTAAAAAATTGCAATTTACGGGATATGACAAAAACCAATGAGGCCCGACGAAACAGATTGACGTCCACTTATACCCAACTCCAATTTTTCGAGTATAAATTTCGATATATCAACCACGTTATATCCCACTAGTGCAAACTCAAAAGAATACCCACTCAATCTCGATATAAAGACTAATATAGTTTAATACTCACGTTAAATTTTACGGTATTAAAATTAATGTATTGAAAACGAATCTTGGTATTAAACTGTATTAAAATTTAAGAAAGAAAAAGTAAAACTTATTAATGCCCTTATCCCACGTGAACTCACAACCACAAACAAACAAAAAACGTGGACTCAAAGTAGAAGACGTGGCTTAGCCACATACACCCACACCTATAAGCTTTGTAAACTCCGTCTGATTGTCTTGGATATAAAAACACAAATTAAAGCCTAATTTTTCTCTATCCTCAACCTCCGCCTCAATATCTCAGTATGAAATTCCCTTTGAAGTATTAAATTCCCTTTGAAGCCTAATTTATCTCCCTAATCTTATCTCAGTCTCAAGAAAAAAAATGCATCCACCGCCCCTTTTCTTTATACGATCTCAACAGGCACCAAAACAATTACCTCTGTTTATAAAATCCTTTTACCCAAGTGAAACAACCCTGTTAAAATCATCATGAAATCCACACAGATCGCATAATCATACACCCAAAACAATAAAAACAACACAACAGTCTGAATTCGATGAAACCCCACGAAGAACAAGAAAAAAAATTGTTGGCTTCAAGATCAAATAATTGGTCTCGGGTAGGTTTTTATTTTGATTGCATGTTGTTGAGTCTGTTCGAGTCTTTCTTGTGATTTTCTTTGATTTAATTGAAACGAGATAAGATAATAACAGAGATTGTTATTAATCTTTTCTTCACTTCGAATATTAAAATTGGATGCTGTTTCAAGAAAAGATCAATGATGAAAAGATATCTCGTGTATTACGAGATGTATGCAAGTATAACCACGAAGAAAATCTGAGATCTTTTTGTTTTTGGAGTCGAGCGTCAGTCTAGATGAAGTGTGAGGGAGTCAGTTTGGTGAGGTTGAGTGTTGGGATGGGTGTCCGAGAGAGTTTTTGTTGGTCGAGTCTTATAAAAAAATGGAGTCTGGTGAGGTTGATGTTCGAGGGTGTGGGTGACCGAGAGGGGTTTGGAGTCCTGATTGTTGAAGAATGGGTGAGTCGAGAGTGTTGTCGATGGTGGGGAGTTTGGGTGAGGGAGTGAGTTTGTTGTCGAGGGTTGAGTTGTTTGTAGTTGGAGTGTAATGAGAGTGTTGGTGAGGATCAGTTGGGATATAGGGTGTTTAAACGAGGGTGTGGGTTGATGTGTTGAGTGTAGGTGTCGAGAGAGGGAGTCGAGGTAGTCGAGGGATTTGAGAGACTTGTGACGAGGGAGGGTGTGAGGGTCTGTGGGGTCGAGTCTGAGTGTTGTGAGGATATGTGAGTCGAGAGTTGAGTTGTTGGTCAGGGTGAGGAGACTTGAGTCGGATTTGTGTTAAGTCTTGTGTGCGAGAGTTGGTTTTGGGTCGAGTGTGACGTCCGAGAGTCGAGAGTTGTGGTTGAGAGATTTGAGAGATTTGAGTCCGAGAGGGTGTGATTGAGTCGAATCTTGTGTTTGGGTTTTGTTGGTCAGATGAGTCGAGTATGTCCCGTTATGTTTGAATTCTTCTTCATTCGGAAGATTTCATTCATTCGGAAGTTTTCATTCATTCGGAAGTTTCATTCATTCGGAAGTTTCGTTCATCCGGAACTATTCATTCATCCGGAACTATTCGTTCATCCGGAACTATTTGTTCATCCGGAACTTTTCGTTCACCCGGAACTTTTCTTCACCCGGAACTTTTCTTCACCCGGAACTTTTCTTCACCCGGAACTTTTGTTCACCCGGAACTTCAGTTCGTCCGGAACTTTATGAGTGGGAGAACAGTAATGATGGGACAAATTTGGACAGGTTTTTTGGACAGAACTCGAAACCCAGATAGGATAAAAAAATGTTATATATAAAAAAAACTGATTATAGAAAAAAAATTAAAATGGTTATAATAAAAAAAACTGATTATAGAAAACCCAGATAGGATATGAAAGGTTGTATATAAAAAAATTATAAAAAATGGTTATAAAAAACTGATTATAACAAACTGATAAAAGAGAAACTAATAATAAAAAATTAAAGAAGAAACTGATTATAAAAAATAAAAAAGGATAAAAATAAAAGTTCAATTTAAGGAATTCAAACAAAAAAAGCAATCAAAATAGAAAGGATTTAATCAAAAAAAATACAAAATTAAAAAGAGAAAAATACAACTTTTTATAAAAACACAAACATTTTAAGATTTGATAATGAAATTTTTGATTTTTGTATAAAAATTTGTGATTTTTATCTAAAAAGTAAGTAAATCTAAAGATTTGACATGATTTAAAGCATAAAAAAACAAACTTTTTAAGATAAAAGCTTGATTAAATCAAAACCCATCAAAATCAAAAAGAAATAAAAGCAAGAATAAACCAATCAAACCTTGGCTCTTGATACCAATTGAAGGTCTACGAGATCATTGGCCTATTCTACATGATGGATTAGACTGATTTAGATGGTTGATTAAATGATAAATATAAGAAAGATGAAGGAAGGAGATGATGGAGTAGAGAGAGAAAGGAGAGAAGGGAGAAAAGTAGAGAGAGAAAGTGAAGATGAATTATGAAAATGTGAAAATCAACAACCCCTCCTAACATGCTAGGAGGGGATATATATAGCCCACCCTACATGTGGGCTATATGGACTATACATTAACTAAATGGATCACGAGCCCATTACATAATTATCGTTGGAGTGACCAATCCTTCATTGATACGTAAAACGTATTTCCAACAATCTCCCCCTAAGGGAGGTCGCTCCAAGAGACAAAGTTCTAAATAGTCTATATCTCGTGATCTATGCTAACTAAGATGTGACCGAGACTTTATTGGGAAAAACGTATTTCCAACACTCCCCACATGATAATAATAATACTGACCAAAACTGTAAAGGGACGCTGCGAGAAATCACTCTCACCGCAGAAGAGTCATAACACCGGTGCCTCCAGTGCTATGGTTATGGAACCCCCATAACTAGGTGAAACTGGCATGCATATTTATAGCTCAGGAAAATCTAAAATAATCATACATATACTGATGTGTTTAAGACACTTAAACTACTGGGGAAAACAAATGGCTGCAAATGGAGAATCCTAATAAAGGAAGAAAGATGTTCTTACTGAAGGACGAAATATCTGTACCTTATGTCTAGTAAATGAAGACGGAAACAGACGTAGACGATCACTCCGACTTCACAATAGCTACATAATGAAGAGACATGAATAAGAGTCGATCTTACTTATACATACTTGTTAATTTATTTACTTGACGTGTACATACTTATTATACTTGTTCTTGTCTTGTCTTAATATTTCATGTTTAAATCATGTGTTTCTTATAGTTTCATGTGTTCTAGATTCACGTGTTTCATGTTTTAAGTGTTATTATACTTGTTATAACATAATGAGTAACTTTCCAAAAAATAGCAGGTTTTTATATATAGTAACTTTCCAAAAATAGCAGGTTTCCATATATAGTAACTTTCCAAAAATATTAAGTTTCCTTAAATAGTAAGTTTCTAAAATAGAAAGTTTTCATAATTAGTAAGTTTCCAAAAATAGAAAGTTACAATATTTAGCATGTTTCTATAAATAGTATGTTATCATATTTAAGGTATTACTATAAATAGCATGTGACCATATTTAGTATATTACCATAAATATAATATTACCATATTTATCATGTTGCAATAAATAACATACTTCCATAATTAATATGTTTCCATAATTAATTATTTGTTTATTTTATGTCATGTATTATTATAATATAAAGTTTAATAATTAATCTAATACTTAGCTTATTATTAATTAATAATATCATGTCATGTTTATTGTAAGTTTATTATTAATTAATAATATTATATAATACATGTTATTAACCTTTATCATAAAAGATATTAATTAATTTAACCTAAGTTTAATTAATTAAATTCATGTTCATAAATAATTAAATCAGCTAATTATTATATCCTAAGTTTATTTAATTAAATATACATACATATTTTATCATAGTTTTAATTAAATAAACATAACATAAGTTTTAATTTAATTATACCAAAATTAATAAACATACATAACTTAATTCACATATCGATTTAATTACGTGTTCATTAAAATGTTAAGTTCCCCAGCCCGCGACCAGAGACCCGACCAACGAGCCATAACAACTCACCGAGATCCTACGACTCTCGGGTTGCTGCTGCGTCGAGCCAAAACAGCCCCCTGCTTGCGTCACATACCCACCGAGCACCCCTTAGGGGGCCTCGGTTCCCACCACTAGGCGAAGATACCCGCTGCGGGGTCTTGGTCCTTGCGGATGCCCATAACAACACCACCATCGCTAGCCTAAGGCTGTGGCTGGTGGTTTCCTGTCCACGCCGACCCCCAAAAGCGGTTGCGGCTGGTGATGATACGACACCACCGAGACCTCCATGGTCTCGGTTGGTGTGCGATCGAGACAAACACCCCACCAAAACCTTTTTGTTTAATTCTTGATAGATCTAACATGTTTACATGTGTTCTTATTTTATTTTTAATAAATCTAGATCATAACATAATAAAAATAAAATAAGAAAAAGGATTTAAGGGATACCAATACGTGAATTAAAAGAGAATAAACACGAGCTCGTTACCGAATTAATAACAAAAATCAAAGGGATCCCCCTTGTGTTCTTAGGGTGCCGCGGCTAGAGAGAGAGACCAAGAGAGGTTAGGGTTTTGATTTCTTGTAAAAGTGTTTATTAAAATCTTATGTACTTTTTATTAAACCTTAACTAGTTAATGGGTATGGGACAAAGCCCGGTTCCCTTCCCCTTCTCTCTAAACCGACGATAACAAACACCCCTTACACTTTGGTGTTTGTTTTTCTTACTTAATTATTTATCCTGTACATACGTGTTTAATTATCGTGTTTTCGTAACTTGAACGTTTCCTTAATATCATATGTACATACTTATCCTATATTAATATTCGTGCTTACGTACATATTACTTATGATAATTAACATACATAATATTCGTATTAAATGTTCGTGATACATGGCGTATATTAATTAATTTTAAATTTTAAATTTAATGGTAACTTCGTGCATTAAATGATCGTAGGGGTTTTAGAGCGGGTTTTACATAAACCATTCTTAATGCTTTTGGTATGACATGATCTTTAGTCGGACTTTTTTTATATTAATTAGATGTTGTGTGTACAACTAGTAATCGACATGTTGTCTTACATTGTTTATGTGCTCAGATTCATCATTGCTACCTATCTTTCATATGGTTGTGACCTTAACCAAACGCACCTTTAAAACCATTTGATAAGTATATCTTTTTAACTTGTGACACTCTAGGGGTAATTGTTTTATATTCTATAACACCAATCCCGTGGAACGAACTGTACTTACCATAACACTATGCTATACATGATAGGGTATACTTGCCCGTGTTTGTGTTTCTAGTCAATTGTGTGGTAAAATCTTGTAATAATAATTTAAGACTTGCGAACGAACATCAAGTTTTTGGCGCCGCTGCCGGGGATTGATTTGTTATTATTATAAAACATTATGAAATACTTAGTAAACATAAAATTTCTAAACACGGCGTACAGATTTCTAGCAATTTGAAAAAGTTTTTAATAAAACAGTACAAAAGTGCGCCACACATTTCTGTCGAATTTGCAAAAATGTTGGTAGAAACAATCCCAAAACACCACCAAAACCTTTTACTCTCAACACTTACTGCTGAAAACATGAGAATTGATTTTGTGTACTTATGCTTTTTGAGCTTTTGTGTTTGTTCATATTAATTTAAAGAAAAACCAAAAATATTTTCTTTCAAAATTCTATTTTCTATTTTATTTGCTCCTTGGTATAATAATTTGCTTTGGTATGTCTTGTTTGATATTTATCATGTTGTGGTAATTTTTCTGAAATTTTAGCTATAGTAAAAATACAAAAAATGAGAAAACAAATGAAAATCAAAAAATGGCTTATTCTTGCAAAATACTTATGGACGTATTGCTAAACTTGGTCATGATTTCTTATTTTGACTATTTGTTAAGAAATTGCTATGAAAAATGTCTTATAACTTGGTTTAATTTGGCTTACAAATTATAAAGTTGTAAAAAATATTTCTAGTCGCAGAAAGTGCGCCATACTTCTCAAATGTGCGTCGGCTTTTCTGTGTCGCGCAAAAGTGCGCCGTACTTCTCAATTGTGCATCGCACAACTGGAGAAACAAAAAAGTGATGTTGCTGATAACGCACTCAAATGGAGATATTCATTAAAATCAATGTGTTGCCTAAGAACTTTAGGGTACGAAATATCATTTGGATTTTATGGCACTAACATACTAATGTTTCTTTTGATGTGTTATTGTTTTAAGATTGAGATGGATCCAAATACTAGATTGGGTAGACTATGCTTAGGAGTGGATGAGAATATTAGTCTCAGTGACAAAATTGAATCGAAAGGAGAATGGATAGGTTCTGAATTTAAGGAATCAGTCGATAGTGGGGTCCAAAAGGTCTTGACTTTCTATCGTTTGGAAGAGTTAACACCTAGTGAAAAATATTTGATGCCTTGCATGTGGAAGGAAAATTTGCTTATGATGGGCAAGGAGATTTGAAATTGAAAAGAAGCTTGATTAGTAACGAATTTGTAGTTGAGCTTGGCTTAACCTACAAAACTCATCGTAATAGAGATAAAGAGAGATAAAAAGCTCATTGTCATGATTAAAGACGAGTTGTTTTTCGTTGAAATCTTTGTCAATCCGGAGGAGGATGATTGTGAACTGTTTGTAATCTTTGGGAGATCTCTCCTAAAGCAAGCTAATGCACAACTTGACATCACTTGTGGCATACTTACTTTATGGCCAAAAGTGAATGAAAGCTTAAACTTTGGAGAGATTGATGAAATACTTGATAACCTCAATTTTGATGATTTGGCACCTATTGAAACCGAGGAAATTGATGCTCCTAAGAAATAAAGGTAAGAAAGCCGCCCACGCTTACAAGTTGAACTATAATGGTGAAGGACCTTCACTCACCATTAACAAACCTTTGACTAGAGAAGAACTATCAATGGAGGAATTACAAGAAGATATTGAAGAAAGAGTCATGTTGTTGAATATGCATCGACCTATCATTGAAACTTTGAAATATAGTGATAATAATAAGATGATTGTTGATGGATTTTTGCTCGACCAATTGAAAGTTGAAGATGGATTAACACCGGAGTATGAAGATGTGGCTATATAAATTCTTCGTGAAAACAAGGTAATGCTTGAGAAAGAAATTTCGTGGTAATTTATCCTACCAATAAGGTTGGAGGGTAAAATTACTTATAATGCTTTGGTTGATACCGGTTTAAATGTTAATGTCATGCCATATGGAATCTTCAAAAAGTTAGATGTTGGTAGAGTCAAACCGAGGTTTGATCGTATCAAAATGCTTGATCACTCCTACGCGGAGGGATTTGGACGTTTGCTTGGAGTTCTTTGCCAAGTGGGAAAAACTACACTACCAGCCGATTTCATGCTTCTTATTGATCCAGATATTCAACTAGTGGTTGGAAGAAAATTTTTGCACACTATTGGTGCAAACATAGATGTTGGAAAAGCTATTATGACTAGCTTTGATGTGTTTGTCCATCAAAACTATAATGTGCTAATGGAAAAGAAACATGATGATAGTGATGATGAAGACGATAAGCACTACACCGTGAAAAGAGATGAAAACGGTATGCCGATTTATGGTCCACATTTTCAACCATGGACGGAGCCGGAAGAACTTTTGGATGCATCACTAAGTGAAAGGAGCTACCATAACCCTTTCTTTGACATATGTATATATAAGAAAATTGCGGGGATGCTTGGAGCACTTCCCGTCTCATTGAAATACAAAGATTGGCAAGTGGGGAATAAGCGAGAATTTGAAAACATTGCTAAAGATGGAGATAGTGAATTGCATGGTTATTATTGATCCATGTGGAAAGAGGTACGAGAAGGTATATGAGACAAAAGAAACCAATAGAGAGGTCTCGGGACATTACACGGAGAGTGATATCATGTCACCTCTAAACTTCTGCTATAACTAAAGATATGGAGGAAAAGAGGAGTGCATCATTGGCTCCTAATTACTTTATGCATTTTTATCTTTTGTATGTAGATAACCAATAAAAACAAAAGTAAAATCTAAGAGTCCTAGATGTTTTAGGATGGTCTTAGAAGAAGGGAATGTTTTCCCTAGTTGTCTTGTCATTTTTCTTTTATGAAATCGAATGAATTGGAGGTTTTCTTTGAAATTTTGTGTCTAGTGTACTTAAATTACAGAAACATTGTCCGTGAGCACAAAATGTGCGCCACACTTCTCAAATGTGCGCCGTACTTCTGGACGGATTTTTTGTATATACTTTATTTTCTCATTTGAAACTAAAAAACAAAAACACACCCGACGATTTCTAGAATCATCACCAAAATATTTTTCAATTTCTACTCCAATTCAAACTTGAGATTGTAAAACCCATATGCTTTTACCATGAATAGTACCCTTAAGATCGTACGTACTAGATTAAAACTTTCCTTTTATAGTATAATTACGTTCACGTATAAGAAATTTAAGTATTACGTACATGTTAGAACACGATAAGTGTTTATTACGTATGAGCACACAATAATTATTCAAATAATAATTAATCACGAACATGCGATCATGAAATCATGAACGTAAATTAATCACGAGCTAATATTTATTACGTATATATATTTATTACGAACACGAATAAATATATTAAGTCACGGTTAATAATTAACTAGAACACATAAAACACGAACACGATAAAACACGAACGAACACTAAAATAATTAGACTCGGAAAAGGTACGGGTTACCCCAAGTGGGGCCCCCTACCCACGGCTACACCAAGAGGATGGGCCAAGCCCATCTAATTTTTACTAACAAGGGGTTAAGGTAAAATCTTTTAGTCATTTTTCACATTACAAGAAAAAAAATAACATAAACCCTAATCTTGTTCTTCTTGCTCCTCTTGGCCGCCGGCTATATATCATCAAAAGGGGGGTGTTCGGTTGATTTTTGATCTTGAATTTTGTGCAAGCATCCGTGTGTGTTCATCCTCGTTTGATCCACGCATTCGGTATAACCTTTTTAATCCTTTTCTTTTATGTTTTGATTTAATAAGTCACATAAAATCATGATGTGTTTTTAAAAAATAATAAAAAACATTTATTAAACATGTAAATGGTTATGGGGTAAATCAAAACAAGGGATTTAGGGGTGTTTGATGTTGGTCGACGCCTAACCGAGACCAAGGGGGTATCGGCTTGGCTTATGAACCACCACCGAGACCTCATGGTCTCGGTATGGTGGTGTGGGTCCCATGGAAGCAGCAAACAAGGGGTACCCCGACTTTGGTTCGGGGTATGGTGTTGATTACGGGTCCGGTTCATGGTTTCTAGTCAGGTTCGGTTCATTGTTTATGTTAAGATTTATGATTTTAATAATTATATGTTAAAAATTAAATTAATAAAGCATGACATAATTAATTTAATAAACATGACTTAGGTTATAATTTAATTATTAGATCATGAATTTTTAACCTAAGTATTCATATTTTCTAGACTTTATAATTAATTAATTATTAAAAACCATGACTATAATTAATTAATTAACATGACTTAGGTTATATTATTTATAATTAATAATACATGTTTTAACCAAAGTATTTAACTTTATTTAATTAAAAACTTGATATATTTAATTAAATACTTTTAACCTATAGTTTATTTAAATTATATGTAATAATTAATAAACTATACCTAATATCATTATGACTTAGAATAATAATCCGAAAACACTTAAGATTATATAATTAGCTTATTTAACCAGCTTATATCTATTTATGGAAACTTTCTATTTTTAGAAACTTATTTAATTAAGGCAGCTAATCTATTTATGGAAACCTTCTATTTTTAGAAACATATCTATTTTAAGCATTAATTCTATTTTTGGAAACTTTCTATTTTTGGAAACTTTCTATTTTGGAAACTTTCTATTTTTGGAAACTTTCTATTTTTGGTAACTTTCTATTTTTGGAAACTTTCTATTTTAGGAAACCTGCTATTTTTAGAAAGTTATTTATTATTACACAGTAAGTATAATAATACATGAAATACAAGTAATACTTAATTAGAATAGACAGAATATAAGATAATACGGTATAAAGCTTTAAACAGTAAAACATGACATGAACGTATAAAATAAGCTAAGATATGACATAGAACCAGTTACGTATTTAGTAATCAGATACTTATACACGTATGTATTTATGTAGCATTAGTGATACCGAATTAGGACTCTCTTCCGTTCGTCTTCTTCGTTCACTGGACATAAGGTACGGATTCTCGTCCTTTTAGTATGGACATTCTTCCTTATTAGGATTCCCCGTATACAGCCAACTGTTTTTCCGTAGTATAAGTTTATATGTTTGAGTTGCTTATGTTTAATTTAGAATACCTATATCCATATACATGCATGACCAGTTTCACCTAGTTATGGAGGTACCATAACCATAACACTAGAGGCACTGGTGTTATGACTTCCCCACGGCAGAGTGATTGCTCGTGGCGTCCTTTCAGCTTTTGGCCATATTATTATATTTATCATGTGGGGCGTATGGGTGCATCCTAGTTACATGTTTTCAGCAGATTACTCAGTGTGAATGTGGTGTGTGCCTTGCATCCTTCACAAGGAGCTGATCCCTCCTACCCAAACCAGTATATTAAATTAGAGGCAGCCCCTCTAATTTGCATGATGAGGTCACCCCTCCAAGTATTCATGCACGGTGGATTTTCATAACCTATATTGGCTAATGGTAGAATATGTTAAACAGTTTATATAAGATAAACATAAGGCTTTTCAAACTATAAAACCAGTTTTACCAAGACTTAACCGGGTTATTCGGGACTTAGTTTCTTCCGCTGTTATATGCTTATATGCTCATATTGTTCATGCTTTATTGTTCATCTGTGCACTGAGCGTATTGCTCAGCTGTTTTCCTTTTCTATGTTCCTAAAACGGCAGGTACTCAGGGACGCTCGTAGACTTTAAGCGTACGTGCATATGTACTGGAAGCTTTCTAGCCTTTCTTTACTTTATGCGTTATCTTTACTTTGATACTCTTTCTATGGACATTGTTTAGTCCTTTCATTTACTGTACTTATGTTTGTGTGTGATGAGCTTTACTTTTGGACTACCGTTGTTTGATTCCGGTATTTTCCTTTTATGGTCATGTAATGTTTTAGATATTTATCCTTGTATGCTTTGATGACACGCCGTAATTACGCGTGACATTCCATTATCAAAATGGGGTGTTACAATTATGGTATCTGAGCCTGGTTTCGACCTGTATGCTCTCAAAATATGACCTGTGATTAGTGGGTAGTCACTATGGTCTTCCTAGAACTGACAGTCGGTTTTCATGCATTCATCTTTTTCATGCATACATATATATGTCATTGTCGCAGGTTTATGACTAAGTAACGGTCGATACAGGACTGGACCTATTTAGTCGCATGTGTTTTATCGAAACTTTTAAATTTGGGACCGACCCATAGGCGTCCCCTCGCCATGTCTTTTATTTTGGGTGAACTGACCATAGGCGTTCACTCTCGAGCATACAAAATTTTTCATAAAACTGCATCATGCATTCATACACAAATTTTCTTGCATAATTTTTTTTCTCTTGATTTATTGGTATAAAATTTTTTCATGTATATATATTTTATGTTTTGATCTGTTTAATCATATGTTTTATGTCATACTGTCAGATAGTTCTCACACGCGAGCAGGAACAACTCAATGCAGCAATCCAAGCTGCAATGCAAGCTTTGCTTCCTCAACTGAGGAATGACATCAGGGCTGAGGTTCAAGCTGCTAATAATGAGCAGCATAACCAAGCACCACCACCTCCTCCTCCAGTGACATTGGCAATATGGCTGGAGAGATTCAACAAGCTCCGTCCTCAAGCTTTCGAGAAAACAGATAGCCCCAGTGACGCTGAAAGCTGGTTGGCTGAGGTTGGCATGCTACCGGTTCGAAGGCGATGTGTTAAATTAGTGGTTAGCATTGAAGCAGTCTGATGGAGGTGACGATTGGGTGGCTGGTTTGACATGGGCTCAGTTCAAAGATAGGGTGATGAAATAGTTCTTTCCCAAGGCTGAGCAAGACAAGCTCAAGAGGGAGTACCATGGGATCCAACAGAGAGCTGGGGAGAAAAGCAATGAGTTTATGCAGCGCTTTCTTCGCTTAGCTGGTTTCCTTGGTGCAGCAGCAGGTACTCCTGAAGAGCAGGCACACCACTTTAGGTGGGCTCTTCGCATCGGTGGCAAACAATCTGGTGTGTGCTACGTTCAACACTGTAGCACAAGTGGCCGATGCGGCACGTAAGCTGGAGATGCTGCATGAGAGATGTTGGAAATACGTTTTTACGTATTTATGAAGGATCGGTCGCTCCAACGATATATTATTGTATTAGGCTCGTGATCCAGTTTGTAGTAAATATAGTCCATATAGCCCACATGTAGGGTGGGCTATATATACCCCTCCTAGCATGTTAGGAGGGGTGGTTCATTCATTTTACAATTTTTCATTTAATGAAATAACACTTTCTCTCTCTACTTTTCTTTTCTCTCCTTTCTCTCTCTATACCTCATCTCCTTCTTCCCCATTTCCACAATCTAATCAATAGATCAATCCATCATTTACCAAATCCTTAGATATCGTAGACCTTCAATTGGTATCAAGAGCCATGGTTAAATCTTAGGATTTGCATATTTTTTTATCTTTCAATTTGGTGGTAAAAATCTTTTCTTTTTATAAATTTTTTCAATTTTATAAAGTTATCTATTTTTTTTCTATCAATTTTCTTTCTATCCATTTCAGTTTTTATCGATTTTTATTTTTTTTTTATTATTATTATTATTTTTTTTATTATAAGTTTTATTCTTCCGTGTTTTTGTCCATCAATTTTTGTCCATCAATTTTTGTCCATCAATTTTTGTCCAAAACAGTCCAAATCTGTCAAAAGTGTCATCAGTCTTTTTTTATTCAATCATTTTTTTTAATCAGTAATCTTTTTTAATCAGTTTTTCTTCTTCTTTTTCTTATCAGTCCAAATCTCTTCTTTCTAAACAGTCCAAACCTGTCCAAAATCTTTCTGTTTTTCTTATCAGTTTTCCGTTTTTTTCTGAATAGACTTTTTCCGAATAGACTTTTTCCGAATAGACTTTTTCCGAATAGACTTTTTCCGAATAGACTTTTTCTGAATAGACTTTTTCCGAATAGACTTTTTCCGAATAGACTTTTTCCGAATAGACTTTTTCCGAATAGACTTTTTCAGAATAGACTTTTTCAGAATAGACGACTTTCCGAATAGAAGACTATTCGGAATAGACAGACTCTCGACTGAAAAAATATAACGGGACCGGACTCGAACCTTTCACTCTCGACAAACACACCTCTCACATCCTAAACCTAGACTCCCAAGACTCGACCCTCATTGACAACAAACAACACCTCAATCACACCACTCAATTTAGACACACTCGAAAAACTGATTTCCAACTCTCGGACTCTACAAAGCAAACACACCCGCTCACCTCAACCCTCACCCCCTCACAACCCTCGAAACCCCTCTCACTCTCAAACATACTCCCCAGACTCGGACAACTCATAAAAACTGACTCGATTCCCCAACACCACAGACACTCTCGTCAGATCCCCTGACTCTCACTCTCGAACACCCAACCTCACTAAACTGACTCCCTCACACTTCACCAAAACTATCTCTCGACATCTCACAACACAAATCAACCTCGAATCATCTCATCTCATCAAAACAATAAACCTAATCAACCCACCCCAACCCAGTTCACCTAGTCTCGACACACACCTTCAAAACCCTCACTCTCGGACCCTCTCGACACACTATCCTCCCAAACCGACCCTCGATTTACCCAAACCCACAACTCAAAGACTCTCAACAACACCCCAAACTCACGATTACCCACCCTCCTCAAACTAGTTTCAAATCACAACTCAACCCACGATTGACAGAATGACACTACAGATGAGAGAAGACTTAAATTAAAAGGAGACACCTACCTGAGACCCATTTACAGGATCTTGAAGATCTTCACGTTTGCTTGGTTTCTCAAAACTTGGTTTTTGAGTATAAGATCAAAAAAATTGGGCGGCGGTTTCAAGAATTTTGGTGGCTGAGAGAAAAGTTATATGGGCGGATGAACGTTGTGTGTATTAGTTTGTGAAAAATAGATTAAGTTTTAGAGAGAGAGATAAAAGGGGCGACATTTTTGAGAAGAGAGAGAGATATGGACGGATGAACCAAGGTGAGGATTAAATGTGAAAGTTAAGGGCAGACAAAACAATGGGACAGTTTTATATACTTGTTTAAAGATAAGTGTGGACGGAGAAAACAAGAAGCATTTTAGAAAGGCCACGTGTGTAGGAAACATGGGTAGTTATTTGGACTGGGCCACGTTTTAGATTATCAATTCTTATTTTTCGTTATAATTCTTATTTTTATTAACGTTTTAGTTAAGTAACTGGTGAGGGTAACGTTTTAGTTAATTTTCGTTTTTATTTTGAAAATTCTTATTTTAGATATTAATTCTATTTTTGATAATCAATTCTTATTTTTATTTTTATTTTTATTTTTATTTTTATTTTTTTATTATTTAAACTTTTATTTTGGAAAAATCTTGTGATATTAAGTTATAGTCGGGAGAAAGATGACGTGACAACGTGATAAAGTGCCAAGATTTATTTTGCTGACGGATATTTGATCAACGTTTGAACCGACATCAATTTTTGAGCTGCGAAAAGATCTTTATCATCCATCGAGGTTTTTTAAGTGTCATTTACGGATCTTTCGTTTCTTCTCGAATTATAAAATCCCGAAAACAATACCATCCACGTCATTTTTAATCGATATTTAATGGATTCGTTCGATTCGACATGTCAAAAGGGAGATTCGTATTTAATGCAAAACGATGTTAGGAAAAGTGGCATCACCTCCTTTCAAATGCTCCAGTCTCATCTTGTCACTCTTTCGGGGATTCAAGGAGGGAGCGAATTTGTGACAATCTTTGGACAAGATCGTCATATATTCATCGACTCAATTTTCACCACTTTGACCCAACTCGCCGAGCAACTCAACCATAACAACTTTAATCACTATGCATCGACACTTGCATATAAGGCTCTTGTGACACACCTCACGCCTTTCCTCCAATTCAATATCATCAAGACTGAAAGTTCAGTGATTTGCCAATCATTTCTTCGAGATACACATACCGAGCTTCGAGTTTTCCGTGATACGATTTTGAAACTCATGTCATCGGTCTCGTCTTCGATTTATCAAAGATCACAACTTCAGCAAGTGTATGATAATGGAGTGCAAGAATCAATGACGCAGATGCAAGAGGAGAATGGTCATACGGTTGACAACTTGGAACATAACAATGGCAAGAGCACGGAATCGGAAGGACAACATGATACCAGTGGCATGTCAGGGAATGTTCACGAGATCCTTCTTGATGACACCTTGCTTGTCTATGACGAAGAGCCTGCAAACATGGTACAATGTAATGTTCTTTATGATGTATATGTTGATGATATGCCGCATATTGAGCATTCTGAACCTGATTATGACAAACATGGGATGGAAAAGAGTGATAGAAATACCACTTCTGATTCATCCGATGTAAGTCATAATGGGGGAGAGATTGTTCAGAATGCTATAGTACATCATGAAAATTGTATTATAACTGCTTCATTGACTGCTTCTGATTCCAAGATTAGAGAGCTCGAAACGATTGTAGCTCAACAATCGAAAGATCTTGAGGATGCCAAACTTGAATTTTCTAAGAAAATGGACAAATTTGAAACATACTTTGAAAAACTTGAAAAGTCAAACGTTGTTCTTGAAAGAAAATTGAATCAAAAAGTTTTGGATTCGAAAGCTGAAAAGGATAATCTTTTGAAACAAATTCAGTTACTAGAGTCTAAATTGGCATCCCAAGATAGAGTGCTTAAAGAGAATGAGACATTAAAGGCTCAAGTACAAGAAAAGGTGTTGTTCCTATTTAATCCATAACACAAGATTCTTAGAGAGAGAAAGAGGAGAAAAGTAGAGATAGAGAGTAGAGAGAGAGGTGGAAGGTTTACACTAAAACTATGTGTTTAATGAAATGAACCAACACCCTCTTTCACATGTGAAAGAGGGTTATATACCCCACGGCTCTAAGGCCTTTGTGAGCTTCATCTTGGGCCGGGCTTGGCTTTCTTTTGGGCTTACGCCCCTAACTTATACAATATTAGCTTAAAGTCCAAGCCCGGTTTTCCCGACTAACCTATTACAATACAAGACCTTTTAACGACTAAGATGACCTATTACATTCTTGTTCGACTATATAAAATATAGGGCTAACAATCTCCCCCAATGTATCGGTCATCTTAAAAAGCTTAACAAGCATAAGATGATTGAGAGAATACATTCTTGTAGAGGAGATCTTCCTGCTTTGGTCTTGTATCTTGGTCTTGATCTTGTTTGTAACAGCTTTGTTCCTTCATGCTTTCGTGATCTTTATCTTGAGCCTTTGTCATTTGACTTTGAGTGCTTGAGATCTTCATCTGTGCTCCTTGTGACTAAGATGACCTATTACATTCTTACATTCTTAGGTATCTTGATTATCGCCATCTTGTGCTCTTGTGACTTCTGAATCGACATTGGTTGCACAGCTACGCCACCTTCTTGATATGCAGCAACATATATAGACACGGATGAAATGGCTTTGAACATTTCACCCTAACTCGGTAGCGTTTTACCTCCGATCGGTGAAGACCGTTAAACGGTATTAAATACCGTACCTGTGATCAGATAGATTCGATTAAGAACCTCCTTGACAGGGTTTCCCGGCGGTAGTAGCCAGTTCTCTTTACTCGACCGTCTCAAAGCAGACTGCGAACGTAAAGAGTGAATCATAAGGATAAATTATCCGTCTGATTAGAGTCGTCAATTCAGATTTCCTGGAACAAGTTTGATTCTAAAAGAATCGCACCATTGTTGCTTTCCAGTTTGTCACAAGCTTGATTCATAGAGAATCTTGCGAGTTACCTACCGCAGTGCTGTTTGATGTTGACACTGGAAGGATTTCCATTCGTCACTGTGAACACTAATGAGTGTCACTCTGAATGTTCTGGCAAGATCACATGGATTTTGCGAAGAAACCTGGAATCAAGTTTGAATCAATTAAGAATCGAAACTTAGTTGCTTTCCAGTTCTCACAAGTTTGATTCGTGTAGAATCGCACAAGTTACCTACCATGAGCTTGTTTGATGTTGGCTCAAGCAGGATTTCCATCTTCATTGTGAATCGTATCACTCAGATGTTCTGGCAATATCACAAGGATAATGCGTAGGACTCGATTGTGTCCTAATGAGATGATAAATTGATCTCTTTTGGCTCTAGACTCAATAAGTGCATCTTGGTAATCGGAGGCTGGAGCAGACTGCCACCTTTTCAATATTAACTTACTCGGAGTGAGAAAGTCAATAGATACGTGTTGATCTCCGTGACAATGAGACAAGTTTCTTTTGAGAGAAACTCGAATGGCTGGGGAAGGGTTGTGCATCGCATCACTGGGTCCATGACACTTGTCTTCAAAAGATGTGTTAACCCGGTTTCTACCTAAGTTGCATAGAATATTCAACTCCTTCAATGCTTACCAATACGTCATCATTAGCACCTTGTTGTGATTGTTCCAGTGCTAACTTAAGTACTTGGTCCGCATTCAGCTTCATTCCACTCCATCTTTCCTAAGGACAACTATTTCTAGCTATGGAATGTCCTTGGGTAGATCCCTCCGGTTCTGGTTGGATCATAGGACTTAGTTTCCTATCCTAAACCACCTTTTGACTCCATCGTTCCGTCGTGGATAGTAGGTTGTTTTGGGTAAAGATCGTAACCATAAAACCATTGAAAACCATTCAAAGTGCTTGATAAAAATCAAAACTTTTAACACTTTGAAAGTTTTATCTTTTCGAAAAAGCTCCCCCTACACACATGCATCGATATACGAAATAGTTTGGCATGTGAAGGAAAGAGTTGCACTTGAGTCTTTAAGATCACATGTTGCGATATATTACATTTTAATCACATTTTCTCCCCCTATCTCTAATATAAAAACATCATATTAGAGATACTAATTGATTAAAATATGACAATTTCTGAAAACCGATTGGGAGAGAAACATGTGTGCACGTATGAAGCATGGGACATTTTCAGTCGGGTCGCTCCCCCTCAACAATATATGTGTGTCTTGAGACAAAATTTGACAAAATTTTAGAAAAACGACACCACAAAATATGTTGAGGTACGGAGTTGAGTGCCTTTTCCGATATAATATATTACATTTGACAATTTCATATCATTTTCGGAATGTGTTGGATACATAAAATATGACAATTTTAGAGATGTACCCAACAACATTAAAAGGCTTGATTTTAAAACGCTCCCCCTCAAAAATTGATCAAAAATAACATATGACAATTTTGAGATATAAAAACCACTTATGAGGAAGGGAGTTCTAAGCTGACATTTACTTAGAAATCGTTTTTCATGAACTTAAAAACTTTGAATGTTTTTATGAGAAGCTCATGACCGAAAAATATGAATTTCTCGTTGAGAAGGATAAGTTATCGTCCGAGATAAACTTTCCTTAGTTGAGGTCCGAGTTCTAAGCTGTGATGCGCCTAGAAGTCATTTACACGAGCTTAAAACTTTTGAATAGTTTTAATGTAAGCTCGTGTCCGAGAAAAATCGAATTTCTCGTTTTGAGGATAAGTCATATTCGGGATGAACTTTCCTGTCTTGTGAGCCCGTGTTACAGTCTGTAATTTGACTATAAGCCTTGTACACGAGCATAAAACTTTTGAATAGTTTTAATATAAGCTCGTGACCGAGAGATATGAATTTCCCGTTTTGAGGGTAACTTATCGTTGAAGAGATAAAGTTCCCTTTCTTTGACGTTCGAGTTACAGCCTGAAATGTGACTGTAAGTCATTGTAGAAGCTTAATTTAGAAGCCCCTGATATGCTTGTTTCTTTGATATCTGCTTCTTCAGCAACCAAACTCTGAGAGTGTCTTTTGTTGAGCGGTATGAATATGGAAAACCTTTGTGTTCTTGTTGAACCTTTACTTTATTACCTGCACTTTCATCAATAGTTTGTATGCTTGCATGTGGGTTAGCGATATCTTGATGAGAACCATGTGGGGGTTCACCTTGAACCTTTGTCGAGCTAGAGGGAAATAGCTTTCCAGTAGGAACCCATCTAAGACCTATTGTTTTGAAGGTTCTACCCGTTGGTATCCACCTAAGACAAGGTCGAGGAGACATAGTTTTCTCATGCACAGCGGAAGACTTAGTTGGAGAAAACCTATTTCCTTTAGGGTTCCGTCTTTGAGGTGCTCTAGCTTTTTGGTTCACCTTGTTCAGGACTTTAGTGATACAATCATCATGAATGGCATTAAACACGCATTTGTTATATTTCGTGCAAACAAAGTGCTTAGCATTTGAGAAGGCTATAGAGTTCCTAGGGTTGGCAGAATTGTGCACATCATAGAAGAGTCTAGAATTCCTAGATGTGTGAACAACGCTCCTAGGTTGTGGTTTGGTCCTATCTCTTGCTTGTGTCTTGTTTTTAGCATCCTCTAGATAGCTTTTATGACCCGTGTCATTTGAACTACGCCTAGGCATGTTCTTGGAGCTAGATCTAAAGTTGCTTGAAGCATTCATGTGATTTGGTTTTGCAGAAGCAGTTTGTCTTAAGGTCGGTCTAGATTGTGGAGTGACTGGTTTAGGCAACTTGCTACGCACGTCAACTTGGGATGCAAACCTCGGATTCGACATTTTGAGTCGTTCAGATTTAAACGCATTTGGTTGTCTAGCAACTGAGCGATTTCTGAATGATTGAGAAGGAGGTTTCCCCAAGACTGACTGATTTGGTAACTTAGTATCCACACTTTTTCCTTTTATCTTCCTTAATTCGTTTTTCACCACTGTCAGTGCAAAAACCTTTTCCTGAATCTGAGCCTTTAATTGCTCATTTTGTAGAAGTAATTGAGCAACGCGTTGTTCTAACTTAATGTTCATATTATCAAATATGGCGTTATCAGCATTCGTATCATTACTTTCTACAGTGTCGATAGGTTGCACAGATAATTCAGTTAATGAAGCAGGCGGAGGACTTGGATTTTGAGAAGCCAACTTTGATTCTAACAAATTTATTTGTTTCACAAAATGTTCTTTTTCCACATTAAAATCTTAAATCTTACGATCCAATTTTTGTTCAAGAACAACATTTGCTTTTTCAAGTTTTTCAAAGTAAGCCTCAAATTTGTTATTTTTCTTTGAAAAATCGAGTTTGGCATCCTCAAAATCTTTAGTCTTCTGAGCTAACAGAATTTCAAGCTCGTGAATCTTAGAATCAACATTCTGAGAAGTCTCTCCTCCATTAGTACTCGTATCTGATGAATCAGGTGTGGTATTGCTATCAACCTTTTCCACTAGATACGTGTCAAGAATGGGTTCAGATTGCTCAGTATGTTGAGAAACATCGTATTCAGCATTTAAATGTACCATAGCCATTGGCTGATCATCATAAATGGGTCTGATATCCGCATCATTGGTTGTTTGATCATTCCTTGAGCTGGTACTGATATGCTGCGTTTCTGATTCTGTCCCGCTGCTCTCTGTATCAACCGAAGAAGCATCCAATGCTTGATCTATATCGACAGTGCTCTCTTTCGTCTGCATCAGTATTTGATTCACCCTTCTTTGAAAGTGCCTTTGATGGCGTGTTCTTTCAGCAATTGACTTCTTTATATTGCTCATATGTTGAAGAAGTGTCTCTTTGAACGCTTGAAGATCTACGAGAGTATATTTGGTAAAGTATGTGCTTGTGAACTCTCGATCGTTTTTGGATAAGCCACTTGAGTCAATGAATTGTTGGAACTGATTGTTGAGAGCTAAAAGGACCTCCATGGATATATTCTCGTGAAAATCGTCTCTGTCAAGTTCTTGTTGAAGATGTTCCACATTAAGTAGCATCGTTCTGATGAATGTCTCAACATCTTGACCAAATAGTAGAAAGAATACCCGTTTGAATCCAATTTCAAGACGAGTGCCTTTTAGGTCTTCTCTTGAAAGAACCTGAAGGTGTGACTGAAGTAACTTTACGTGTTCCATGCATCTTTCTTTTGCTTTCGACATCTTGTATTTGATTGCATGAACGGTTTTGGTGGTAGAATCCTTGTTAGAAGGTTTACTGATTGGAGTCTCAGTATTTGTCTGAACCTCTGGATTCTGCATCTTCACTTTATTCATCTCAGTCATGGACGTTGTTGTTGTTAAATCCACGAAGATGTCCATTGAACGGATGTCTCGAAGAGGATATGATGTGTATGGATTACGGATCTTAGTGGATGTGTTGTGATTTGATTGTGGTTGAAATTACGAAAATTCCAAAAAAAAAAAAAAAATTTTCAGTCCGACAATAAATTCCTCAGTCCGACAAAACGGTAAACCGAAAAAATTTTGAATCACCAAATTTTGAAATTGAGTTAGAAATAGCCAAAAACTAGTAGGGAAAAAATTTGAAAAGTGAAAATTTTTGACAAAAATAAAACCTAAAATTGGCCTAAAAATTTGAATTTTGGTCCGAAAATTCGAATTTTTGGTCGAAAATTTTTTCGCATCGCCAAAATTTGAAATTGAAGTTTAAATGGCCTAAAAATGGTCTAGGAAAAAATAAATTTTTCTATGGTTTTCCCGCCAAAAAACTTTTTTTTTTTTTTTTTTTTTTTTTTTTTTTGTAATCTTCGTGTAAACTACGTTCCGAAACTAGTCTAGATAGTGGCTAAGTCTAAAAATTACTCAAACAAAATACCCATCGGAATGTCCAGATCGGAATGCTCAATCGGAATGCTCAATCGCAATGCTCAATCGCAATGCTCAGATCGCAATGCTCAGATCGTAATGTCCAGATCGTAATGTCCAGATCGTAATGTCCAGATCGGAAAGCCTGTCGGAATACTCAGATCGCAAAGCCTATCGGAATGTCCAGATCGCAAAGCCTATCGGAATGTCCAGATCGCAATGTGGCTGTCAAAATTCAAGCAGAGTAACGACTTAAAATACTTCCTTATACCCGTCGGAATCCAGATCGCAAAGTACGATCGGAATGTCCAGATCGGAATAAGTAACAAAAACCCACGATCGCAATGTAGAACCAAACCCTTTCCGATGGTAAGGTTATTGCGATGGAAGCCCAAGTACAATTTGTACTTTCCGATGGAAGTTTCTGCTAGAATTTCGGAATGAAGAAAAACAAGAGATTTCGCAACTTTTGATCCAAAAAATTTGTGTTTTAGCCAAAACCAAGATACCTAAATCACTACTACTAGTATGTAGATGATTTGTATCAAGAAAAGACCATAAAAACACAAAAAAAAGATATGGGACGTGAGATATGGATCAAAAAGGCCACGAAAATTCAAGAACACCACACACGAATCTTCAATCACCTATCCACTATAGGCTCTTGATACCAAATGTTGTTCCTATTTAATCCATAACACAAGATTCTTAGAGAGAGAAAGAGGAGAAAAGTAGAGATAGAGAGTAGAGAGAGAGGTGGAAGGTTTACACTAAAACTATGTGTTTAATGAAATGAACCAACACCCTCTTTCACATGTGAAAGAGGGTTATATACCCCACGGCTCTAAGGCCTTTGTGAGCTTCATCTTGGGCCGGGCTTGGCTTTCTTTTGGGCTTACGCCCCTAACTTATACAATATTAGCTTAAAGTCCAAGCCCGGTTTTCCCGACTAACCTATTACAATACAAGACCTTTTAACGACTAAGATGACCTATTACATTCTTGTTCGACTATATAAAATATAGGGCTAACAAAAGGTCTTTGCTATAGCCGCGTTGAAAAATGAATTAAGGAAAAATAGAGGACCTAGTGTGGACACTAAGCTTGAAAAATCATCAATCTTGGGGAAACCGCCTACAAATCAGTTCGTCAGACAACCGACTGTCAGACAACCTACTGCATTTAGATCCGAGCGACCACAATCCTCGAGACCGCGGTTTGCCTCCCAAGTTGATTTGGTTCATCTTTCTAGACCAGACACTCCAACAACTAGGCCCTATGTGATCACTCCAGCTTTAGCAAGACCTAATCACATGATTTCCTCTAATTTCCCTAAGAATAGTTCAATGAACACGTCTAGAACTAGTTCAAATGATGTGCGCCATGATTTTGGTCAAAGGGAAGCTATTCAAAAGACACAAGTAAGAGATAGGAATTTCAAACCTAGTCAGATGCCTTCTAGTTTACCCAACACTGCTAACCGTGGCATGCCCAATCCTAGGAGCATCAATCAATCATCTAGGGATTCTAGATCTTACTCGGACATTAAATATGCTACTTGTAAAACATGTAGAAAATGTGTCTTTACGGCAAATCATGATTCTTGTATCAAGAAATTACTTAACGAGGTGAACTCCCGTGCTAGACTCAAATCCCAGTGGGTCGCTAAAATCAAACCCTTTGGTAAAATGTGGCGCCCCACTGGTAGAACTTTCACTCTTGTAGGAAACGAGTGCCCTTTAACTAGGATAGTCTCCGATTCTACTAAGTCTACTAGGGAGGAAACTGATAAAGATGATACTTCACTTACGCCTAAACTTAAGGTTTTCTATAAAAGGAAACGTTTGCCAGCTAAGATAAGTGAATCATCTACTCAGGTCGCCTCTGACACAAGTAAAGCCAACTGTGAACCCCCACGTGCTTCAAAAATAGATATCTCTAACCCATGCAAAAGTATACAAACTTCTAATGAGAATGCAGGTACCAAAGTTGATGTTCCAAAAGAACGAAGCGGTCCAATCGTTGTATACCATTCAACTAAGGACACTCTTAGAGTTTGGTTGCTGAAGAAGCAGATATCAGAGAAACAAATGTCTCAGGGGATTCATGGTTAAGCTGCAAACAGGACTTACAGTCACATAACAGACTGTAACTCGATCTCAAAAGACAGGAAAGTTCATCCCGATGATGACTTATCCTAAAAACGAGAAATTCATTTTTCTCGGGCATGAGCTTATGTTAAAAATATTCCATGTTTTTAAGCTCATGCACAAAGGCTTATAGATAAATGACAGTCTGTAACCCGTTCTTCAAAGGCAGGAAAGTTTATCGCCGATGATAAACTTATCCTTACAACGAGAAATTAATTTTTCTCGGGCATGAGCTAATATTAAAAACATTCGAAGTTTTTAAGCTCATGCACAATGACTTACAGTTAAATGTCAGACTGTAACTCGAACTTAAAATAAAGGAAAGCTTATCATTTATGATAACTTATCCTCTTAACGAGAAATTCACCTTTCTCGATCATGAGCTTGTCTTAAAATATTCGAAGTTTTAAGCTCATAAAGGAAAGTGTATCTTTTAAATAAGAGAACTTTTCCTCATAACGAGAAATTAACCTTTCTCGGTCATGAGCTTTCCGTTAAAACAGTCAAAGTTTTCAAGCTCATGAAAACGACTTCTAAGTAAATGTCAGCTTAGGACTCGTTCTTTAGATAAAAGGAAAGATTATCGCCGATGATAAACTTATCCTTAACAACGGGAAGTTTACAACTTCTCGGACTTGAGCTCGTTTTATAAGATATTCAACATCTTAAGCTCAAGAAATTGGTTTTCAAAACTTTGAACACAATTTTTCGAGAATTTCTCAAAAGGTTTTTCTAAATCTTTCAAAATTGTGTGTTCAAAAATGTTTTGATAAAAAGAGCATGTCTTCTGGAATCGATAATATTTACGAACCTAGAAATGTCATTCAATAATGACACGGGGTTGTAAATAAAGTTCGAGCAGAAGTTCAAACTTTTAAAACATGCTCAAAATGGTTTTGCTATTATTTCAGATAGCAACCCGCTTTTCATAATCAAGTCAAGCATTTCACCGGAAAGCTTTGACTCAACAACGGGAATTAATTTTCTCGGGGACGTGACGAGGTGACCAACATTCGTGAACAAGAACCATGTGCTTCTTTCATATGCTGTTCTCCATTATTCAGGTCCAACCTCGTAAATTGCTAATATTGTGAATTCATTATCATATATGATCTTTGCACGTGATAAATACCTTACACTTGTGTTTAAAAGGTATTTAATTTACGTTTCAGCACACCCTCATTAATTTGAGGGGGAGTTTGTGTAATTCATGAAGATAATTGGATTTGCATTTTTCTTCCCAAATTTTCTTAAAATGCTATTAAATCAATTGATATTAAAAACATCAATTGGGTTAATATTTTTAATATGGGGGAGAAAATGTGATTTAATATGGGAAATGATTAATCACAAATGGTTTGACTTAACGTGCTAGCTCATCCCGACATGTGCGAAATGTTTTCGGATATCGTGGCATATGTTAAGGGGGAGCAAAATGGATTTGCACTTCAAAATGGATTTCATGGTGACATACACTTACCCAAAACATCTCTATTCACGACGGTGAAGATTGTGGTGACATAAGGATGGTAGGATAGGTTAAAGTCCAATGATTTCTCTAGAACCGGAGGAATCTTCCCAAGGACATTCCATAGCTAGAAATAGTAGTCCTTAGGAAAGATGGAGAAAGATTGTGAACGTAGCTGAATGCCGACCAAGTACTTAAGTTAGCACTGGAACAATCACAACAAGGTGCTAGTTATGACGTATTGGTAAGCATTGAAGGGGTTGAAGAATGAAAAAGAATTGTAAAGATAAAGGGTGTAAAGAAAGAAGCCCTCCTTACAACTTAGGCAGAAACCGGGTCAATTCATATGCTATTGAGATCATTTTAATGATTCTTGATATTGAAGATAAACATCATGGACCCAGTGATGCAAGGCACAACCCATCCCAGCTAACTCAGATATCTCTTAAAAGATATTTGTTTTAATCACACGGAGACAACACATTATCTATTGATTTATTCACTCCGAATAAATTGGTATTGAAAAGGTGGCACTCCTCTCCAGCCTCCGATCACTAAAATCCAAAATGCACGATCGAGTCTAGAGCCATTTGAGATCATCAAATATCTCATTAGGACACACTCTCATATTTACTTGCTTCTTCACACACTGTGAAAAGTAAGAAAGTTCTTAAGAGTCCTACGCAAAATCTTCATGATCTTGCCTGAACATCCGAGTAATACGAAAGTATTTACAATGAAGATGGAAATCCTTATTGAGCGAACATCAAAAAGCTCATGGTAGGTGCTTGTGCGATTCTTTATGGATCAAACTTGTGATAACTGGAAAGCAACAGTGGTTTAAACTCTTAAATGAATTTAAACACGTTCCAGGCCTCTACGCAATATCTTAGTGATCTTGCCAGAACATTCAGAGTAATACTATTAAGTATTTACAGTGACGAATGGAAATCCTTCTAGTGTTAACATCAAACAGCATTTGGTAGGTAACTAGCAAGATTCTATATGAATCAAGCTCGTGACAACTGGAAAGCAACGATGGTGCGGTTCTTAATTGAACTTCACTTGTTCCAGGAACATGAATTGACGGCTTCAAATCATGCGGATAATATTATCCAAATGATTCACTCTTTACGTTCGCAGTCAGCTGTGGACGGTCGAGTAAAGAGAACGGGTTTACCCGCGAAATCTTGTCAAGGAGGTTCTTTATTGAAACTACCTGCCACAAGTACGATATTTAATATCGTCCAACGGTCTTCACCGACCAGAGGTAAAATGCTACCGAATTAGAATGAAATGTTCAAGGCCATTTCATCCGTGTATATGGTTTGTTGCTAACTGTCTTATGCAGCGTAACAAAAAGGTGGCATTGCGGTGTACAATCTAGAAGAAGTCGTCACCACATGCTTATACTACATACAATTAGTACTTCAACAAATTCCAGAAAGTCTGAAGGTCAAGTCTTCCGCTGTATCAAACTCTGAAGCTTTCAAGAATTTAAAGGTATAAGTATGTGGAACATGAAGTCACGAAGAGGCAAATTTCACAAGTGATGAATGCACAAGGTCAAGGCAAGGAAACATGCTCAAGACTAAAGTCAAAGATCACATCAAGCATATTCACGAGAACAAGATCGAAGACTCAAGCATAGTATGCTAGGTTTAAGATTTTGTAAAATGGTGTGACCACCCTTAGGGGGAGATTGTTGGAAATGTGTTTTCCCAAAGAAAGTCTCGGTCACATCATTATTAGCATAGATCACGAGCTATAGAATATTTAGAACTTTGTAACTTGGAGCGACCTCCCTTAGGGGGAGATTGTTGGAAATACGTTTTTACATATTTATGAAGGATCGGTCGCTCCAACGATATATTATTGTATTAGGCTCGTGATCCAGTTTGTAGTAAATATAGTCCATATAGCCCACATGTACCCCTCCTAGCATGTTAGGAGGGGTGGTTCATTCATTTTACAATTTTTCATTTAATGAAATAACACTTTCTCTCTCTACTTTTCTTTTCTCTCCTTTCTCTCTCTATACCTCATCTCCTTCTTCCCCATTTCCACCATCTAATCAATAGATCAATCCATCATTTACCAAATCCTTAGATATCGTAGACCTTCAAGAGAGATGAGTTCGGGGAAGCTGAGAAACCCGACAAGAGGTAAACATTCGTATTCAAGCGGTGACCAATCCGTATTCTTCTATATATGTCAATTATTCATCTCTTTAAATTGTATCTTCCAGGCAGAAAACTGGGGACCGGTCTCAGCCGGCTACTCAGCAGCAGCCTCATCGGCCCAAAGGAAACGGTCAGACTAACGACCGTTCTGCTATGGATAGGCGTGGCGGTAATGATAATTACCGTAACAACGCTGGACACTCTAACGGCAGCAGGTCCTAATACTTACGCATTTTCTTATGATTCATGTTATAACTCATAATTCTGACAGTTTATCAAATCTTCTACCAGGAACCATGGAAACGGTAGGGACCAGAACCAGAGAGGTTCACAGCCTAGCCGTCCAGCTATCACTGGTATTCAATCTTACGATTATTCTTGTCCTTTGTACCCTATTATCATGTCTCATGTAAAATGTTTTATCAGGTCCTCAGCCAGCCAGAGCACCTGCTGGAGGATATACTCATCCTCTTTGCTCTACTTGCCACCATAGGCACCCAGGGCCATGTCATCGTCACACTAA
The DNA here is from genome assembly GCA_025667525.1 of Glebionis coronaria. NCBI lineage: Eukaryota > Viridiplantae > Streptophyta > Magnoliopsida > Asterales > Asteraceae > Glebionis > Glebionis coronaria. The sequence goes on along the minus strand of JANFOE010002096.1, from coordinate 59,730 downwards.
TGCATGCTTCAAGTGTGGTCTTCCTGGCCATATCATGAAGGATTGCCGTAAGGGCGAAATGGAGGGCACATCGGGACATGTTGATACCAAGCCACCTCCTACCACTTGACATGTCTACACGACATCTCGAGACCAGGCCAACAAGTCTACAGGTACCATCACTGGAATCTTGTATATGTATGGTCAGGCTGTGTGTGTTCTATTTGATACGGGTGCTACTCACTCGGTCATTTCTACTGCCTATACTAAGAACATTAGGATGCTTCCCATACCACTAGATAATAGACTTACTATTTCCACGCCTTTGAGGGACTCTGTATTAATCACCCATGTATACAAGAGTCTTCCCCTAGAATTTGACGATAAGGTTCGTCCTCTTGACGCACTTCTGCTAGACCTGAATGACTTTGACATGATTTTGGGCATGGATTGGCTATCCAAGCATCATGCTACCATAGGCTGCCATTCATATCGAGTTATCTTCAGTGATGTTAATGCACCAGAGTACATTCATAACGGGTTTATACCCGGAAGGTCTGTACAAATTGTATCTACCCTGCAAGCGCGTGCACTACTATCACATGGCTGCGAGGGTTATCTAGCTATGGTTCACGACATGGATGCTGAATCTCCATCAATTCAGGATCAACCAATAGTGTCGGAATTCCAAGATGTATTTCCAGAAGAACTTTCGGGCATACCACCTGCACGAGAAGTGGAATTCAATATCGAGCTTATTCCAGGAGCTGAACCGATCTCCAAGTCTCCTTATCGCATGGCTCCCATAGAGTTAAAGGAGCTGAAGGATCAACTGCAAGAACTTCTAGAACGAGGTTTCATTCGACCGAGCGCATCTCCATGGGGCGCACCGGTCTTATTTGTTAAGAAGAAGGATGGCAGTAATCGTCTTTGCATAGACTATCGCGAGCTCAACAAGATTACTATCTGGAATAGGTATCCACTGCAGCGTATAGACGATCTGTTTGACCAACTCCAAGGGGCCAAACACTTCTCCAAGATTGATCTTAGGTCAGGCTATCATCAGCTACGAGTTAAGGAGCAGGACATCGCCAAGACTTCTTTTCGTACCCGCTATGGCCACTACAAATTTGTAGTTATGCCTTTCGGCCTAACCAATTCTCCAACTGTGTTCATGGACTTGATGAACAGAATCTTCCATGAATTTCTGGACAAGTTCGTCATTGTCTTCATCGATGACATCCTGATTTTCTCAAAGTCCAAGGAGGAACACGAAGACCATCTTCGTACAGTACTACAGATTCTTCGCCAGAAGCAGCTGTATGCTAAATTCTCCAAATGTGAGTTCTGGTTAGACAAGGTGGCATTCTTAGGTCACATTGTATCAGCAGAAGGAATCACTATGGATCCAGGGAAGGTTAAGGCCATTACTAAGTGGCCGAGGCCGACATCAGCGACGGAAGTCCGCAGTTTCTTAGGCTTAGCTGGCTATTACCGTAGGTTCGTGGAGAACTTTTCCCGCTTAGCACTACCATTGACCAAACTGATGCGGAAAGGGGAGAAATTCGTCTGGACTGAAGAACGAGAGAAGAGCTTTGAAGACCTGAAGCAGAAGCTAGTATCTTCACCTATTCTTACTCTCCCATCTGGTACGGGTGGATTTCAAATCTACAGTGATGCATCGGGGAAGGGACTTGGCTTTGTTCTCATGCAACATGGGAAAGTGATCGCGTACGCTTCACGACAGCTTAAGCCTTATGAAGAAAACTACCCAACGCATGACTTGGAACTTGTTGCAGTCGTGTTTGCATTGAATATATGGAGGCACTACTTATATGGAGAATCATGTGACATTTTCACGGACCACAAGAGCTTGAAGTATATCTTCACTCAACGTAAATTAAACATGAGGCAGAGGAGATGGTTAGAGCCGTTGAAGGATTATGACATTAATCTACAGTATCATCCCGGAAAGGCAAATGTGGAAGCAGATGCTCTTAGCAGAAAGTCCAGAATGATCAACGGCATTAAAATTGAGGAGGAAATCATAAGGGACTTGGAGAAACTAGACATCGAGATCATGGTACGTGGGCATCACGGTTACTAGGCTAATCTTAGAGTAGAACCCGAGTTACTCTCTAAGATCAAGGAAGCTTAGAAAGATGATGGAGAAATCTGGGCGATAGTTCAGAATTTGGAGAAACAGACGGAATTCAGAGTAGATGCAGATGGTATCGTATGGCAGGGCACGAGAATTTGTGTTCCTGATGATCAAGAACTCCGAGAAGCCTTGTTAGCTGAAGCTCATAGCTCCCCATTCTCTATACATCCTGGTTCGACTAAGATGTACCATGACATCAAGCAGTACTTTTGGTGGAGCGGTATGAAACAGGATGTGGCCACTTACGTCTCCAAATGTCTTACCTGCCAGCAGGTTAAGATCGAGCATCAGCGATCTAACGGTCTCCTTCAACCGTTAGATATTCCAGAGTGGAAGTGGGACAAAATCACCATGGATTTTGTTACTGGTCTTCTGCCTACCAAGAGGAAGCACGATGCAATTTGGGTTATCGTAGATCGACTTACCAAATCAGCTCATTTCTTACCGATCTGCAAGGAAGATCCGGTAAGTAAACTCGCCGATACGTATAGAAGAGAGATCATGAGACTCCACGGTGCTCCATCCAGCATCGTCTCAGACAGAGATCCTCGTTTCACTTCGCGATTTTGGAAGAGTCTGCAGAAGGCTTGGGGTACACAAATTAAGCTTAGCACGACTTTTCATCCTCAAACAGACGGGCAGTCGGAGCGAACGATTCAAACATTGGAAGACATGTTGAGGTCATGTGCATTGGAATGGACGGGTGATTGGGACGATTACATCTGTTTGGTGGATTTTGCATACAACAACAGTTGGCACGCAAGTATCAAGTGTGCTCCTTTCGAGATGTTGTATGGCAGGAAGTGTTGCTCCCCAATCTGCTGGGATCAGGTTGGCGAGCGTGTTGGGAATAAATTATGGGTTAGTTCACTAGGCGCTGATAAGAAGAATTCAAGCGCTGATAGGATGACATTGCGCTGACAGCCAAGCGTTGACATTGAAGAAGTCAACGCTGACAGCCTTGAAGATTAACACTGATGGAATATATCTTCATACGAATCTTTTTGTTTATTTGTTTCTTTATTTGTGTATGGTAAAGATAAGCTCGACATTGTATTTTCTATTATTATCTTTACCTAGAATAGTTGATTCGTAGCTTATTGTACAAGACTTCTTAATCTATAAAAGAAGATCTTTTAGGTTAAAGTTATTATCAGTTTTCATAAGTTTTCACAAGTTAAACCTCTTTCATTTTAATCAAGTTCGTTCATTCTAATACAAGTGAAAGTTTGTTTAACATCTTTGTGTTTTAGTTTAAGTGTTAATTCCGCATAACACTTAGTTACTTTATTCATAAGCAAAGGTTTCTCTACGTGTATTACTTGATCTAATCTCGTATACACAAAGCTTAATCGATCTAAGTTTGGGATCAACAAGTGGTATCAGAGCGTGTTGAGAAACTTTTGATCTTTAAGTAACGCAAGAACCCTAAAACACCAAAAACCCTAAAAACCCTAAATTTCTCAAAACCCTAAAAACATCATGTTTGGCACAAATCAGCCTCCTGCTCCAGCTTTGCTACAAAACAACACCACAAACCCTAGTATCAAAATTCCCATGTTTGATGCCAGGAACTTCGAGCTTTGGAAGTCTAATTTTGAGCAGTATATAGCCATCCATGACTACACTCTTTGGGAGATTGTTGAATATGGGAACACATTCAACAAAGCTCAAAAGATTGCTGCTGCTATTGCCACAAGGATAGCTCTTCCTAATTGTCCTGAAGCTGATAAGAAGGAAAAGCCTGAAGATGGAAGAGCTGTATCTGCTGAAGATATAGCCAAGAAAAGGGTGGACATGAAAATCTTGAACATCATGAAACACTCCCTAGGTCATGAGAATCAGCACAAGTACAAACGCTTTGAGTCTGCAAAAGAGCTTTGGGAAGCTCTTGAAGTAGCACATGGTGGCAATGCTGACACAAAAGAAGAAAAGAAGAAGCAACTCATGCATGAGTATGCTGCTTTAAGGCTCAACCCAATGAGAATCTCAGCAGTGTGAGAAGTAGACTGCTTGACATCACAAGTCAACTTTCCTTCATGGGAACACAGATTGATGACCCTGACTTGAATGCTACTTTTCTCAAAAGCCTTGGTGATGTATGGAAGATTGAGACAAGATCCATTCTTGTCAATAACACCCACAAGACCTCCAGGTTTGATGACATCTTCAACAAACTAAGACTGTTGGAGAATGAATGGCTTTTGGAGAGTGATAATAAATCTTCCAGTAGCAACATGGCCTTCTTCTCACAAAGTGAATGCCAATTTGATTCCATGAACTCCTATGGACATCCAGTCACTGGATCTCAATGTGTCAACGCTGGATCACAGTCTGTCAGCGCTGGATCATACCCTGTCAACGCTTTATACTCAAGCGCTGACACACACAACTTTGGCGCTGATAGAATTAAACCTGCTGGTTTAGATCTAGATACTGTGTGTGCATTCATTGCTTCTTTGCCCAGTGATTCAAGGATTACATATGAAGATCTTGAGCAGATAAGTGATGAGCAATTGGAAGAGATGGACATCAAGTGGACTATGGCTCTTGTAAGTTTAAGAGCAAACATGTTTAATAAAAGGTTCAAGAAGAAGATGACCTTTAATGCTAAGGATGTTGCTGGATTTGACAAATCCAAAGTTGAGTGCTACAATTGTCATCGGATGGGGTACTTTATGAGGGAATGTAGATCTCCAAGAAGATCTGATGCTGGTAAGCCTTCAAGCCAAATGGTTAAGAGCCAAGATCCCAAGGCCATGGTTGCTGTTCAACAAATTGATGGTGTTGGAGGATGGGACTGGAGCTGGAACTTTATGGCTAAAGATGAGGAAGAGGACAGAGCTTTGGTTGCTGAAGTTAAAGAAGAGCATGTTGAATATGCTCTCATGGCACACTCCTCCTCTTCATCAGATAATGAGGTATATGATGATGCTTTCTGTTCTAAGGGTTGTCGTTTAAATACTGAAAAACTAAATCAAGAGATAGTAAAATTATTAGATGAGGCAAGTACTGAAAGATGCAAAGTATCTAATTATCAAATTGCTCTTACCCAAACAGAAAAGACAGTAGCTGAGTATAAGAAAATGGAGTTTGATTTAAAGGATCAAATAAATATCTTAAAACATGAGTTACATCAAAGTAAAGATATTCAAGATATCACAAACAGGGTTAATCTTGATTTGATAGCTCAGTTAGATGAGGCTAACAAAAATAAAGATAATGTGAGTCTTAAAATCCAGAGATTTGATAAGGCCACACAATCCCTAGGAGAGTGTGTTAGTAAACAAAGAGACTCTAAGGACATGAGTGGGATTGGGATGAAAGATTATACTGGTGTTCCACCACCAGCTGGGGATTTCTATGGTGTCCAATCAAAGGACTTATCTTGGACTGGCTTGCCAGAACTCCAAGAGAAGGAATTTATTCCTCCACCTAGAGTGACTTCCCCAGTTGAAGAATACAAGCAAAAACTGACTGACCTAGATGAGTGGAAGAAAGCTAACCATACTTTGTTTGTTAAGGGAGGGTTGTTGTATGAAAGTCCAAATGAGACCACACCAATTAAGAGCCATGATCCTACACCTATTAAAATCACACACCCAACCACTGGCAAAGCTGTTAACCTTGGCCCACAAACTGTTAGAAAACCTAGTGTTAAGTATGCAGAAATGTATAGGAATACTAGGTCACCAAAAAGCCAAGTTAGTAACCATGGAACAGGCTTCTTTGCTTCTAGACCTAAGACTATGCCTAGAAAAGCTTGTTACTCATGTGGTAGCTTCTCACATTTGGCATACAAATGTGTCAACGCTTCCAATGTCAACGCTGATAGGAACCATTTCAGCGCTGACAAAAGTCAACATAGGTCAAACACTGTCAGACCCAATACCTTTGTGAACAAAAGTTCACAAGTTGTTAGACCAGCCCCATTCTTTTCTAGAGGGTCTAACACACAAGGCCTAAGACCTTTCCAAAAGTCAAACACTTGGTCCAATAGGCAATGGGTTCCTGTAGCAAACCCTAGGTTCAACGCTGATAAAGGCAATCGGGGCGCTGACAAGAACAATTTCAGCGCTGACAGACACACTGCCAAACCTAGGTATTTGCAACCACAGGGAAATAGGTCTAAAGCTTCTACTAGCTTAACATGTAGACCAAAACAAGACCAAAACCCTAAGTCTACTGGTCTTACTATGACATGCAACAGGTTTCATTATATTTCAAAGGCCATGTCAACACCAATTGGGGTTAACTGGGAATTTCATTCAAAAAGGGATGAAAATGGGGTTGTTATGAGAACCAAGTCTGTTCTTGTTGAACAACCAGAATCCAAGTCTTCCAAGGCTTGGGTTCCCAAAGAAAACTAATGTGTTTTCTTTATGTGCAGGGCATTCAGAAGAAGATCAATGATTATGGATATTGGGATAGTGGATGCTCAAGGCACATGACAGGAAAGGAAGACTATCTGACGAACTTCTCTCCTATTCAAGATGGTGATAGGGTATACTTTGGAGGGGGCTATGGCACCATCACAGGAAAAGGAACCCTTATTACCAATAATCTACGTTTTGAGAATGTCTTCCTGGTAAAAGAACTGGATTATAATTTGTTTAGTGTATCACAAGTGTGTGATAACAAAAATAAGGTTCTTTTCACAGATACTGAGTGCTTGGTGTTAAGCAAAGATTACAAGCTCCCTGAGGAGAAATACATAGAATTTAGAACACCAAGGCATAAAGACATATATAATGTGAATCTTAATGGAATTAAGATGAATAATAAAATGATGTCATGTTTTTATGCTAAAGCCTCAGTAGATGAAAGTAATCTTTGGCACAGGAGATTAGGGCACATAAACTTTAAAAATATCAATAGACTTGTGAGGCTTGGTTTAGTTGATGGTTTGCCTGAAAAGTCTTTCCACAATGACCACTCTTGTGTTTCATGTCTTAAGGGCAAGCAGCACAAGGTCTCGTTCAAATCTAAACAGGTGCACTCTAGTTCTAAACCACTTCACTTATTGCATATGGACCTCTTTGGTCCAACTAATATAGAAAGTTTGAAGGGTAAATCATATTGTTTTGTTGTCACTGATGATTTTTCCAGGTTTACATGGACTTTCTTTTTAGCCAAGAAAAGTGAAACTGCCTAAAGTCTGATTAATTTCATTACCCAGATTGAGAAGAAGAATGGTAATGAGGTCAAAATTATTAGAAGTGACAATGGGGGTGAGTTTAGAAATTAGTTGTTAGATGATTTTTATGCCAAGAAAGGGATTACTAGGCAGTTTAGCATAGCTAGAACTCCACAGCAAAATGGGGTTGCTGAAAGGAAGAATAGAACCCTTATTGAAGCAGCCAGAACCATGTTGGCTGATGCCCACTTTCCTATAGCCTTTTGGGCTGAAGCTGTTAACACAGCTTGTTATGTTCAAAATAGGGCATTGGTCAACAAAATACATAACAAGACACCTTATGAGTTACTTTGGGGAAGGAAGCCAAATATTGGCTTTCTCAAGCCTTTTGGTTGTCATGTAGTTGTTTTAGAAACCAGTGATGCCCTAGGTAAATTTGATTCAAAAGGTGATGAAGGCTACTTCATGGGTTATTCAGTGCAGAGCAAAGGATATAGGGTTTACATTAAAAAGGAAAAACGTATACTTGAAAAAGTACATGTTAGGTTTTTAGAGAGTAAACCTAGTGATCCTGAAAGTGGTCCAAATTGGTTGTTTGACTTAGAACCTTTATCTAGAGCTTTAAATTATATGCCTGTTACTGATCCAGACATTGTGAAGGTAACTTCAAGTGTTTTAGAAAAGAGAATTGGTAATGTTTCAGGTATACAGGTTGCTAAGAAGGATGGATCACCAGCAGTTGAGTCATCTCCCACACAAGAATATGTTACACTTCCTATATGGACAGATGAGTATTATGCTGCTACTGCTGCTGCTGCTAGAAAAGATAATGGTGGTGTCCAAATACCACCAAATACTAACATGCATGGTTCTTCAGGCGCTGACAAAGGGAAATCAAGCGCTGACAAGAGCAATTCAGACGCTGATGGATCAGACGCTGACAACAACAGTTCAAGCGTTGTCAGCCCAAGCGCTGACAAGCAAGGTTCAGAGTTTGATGACACCTTTGCACATCTTTTCTCTTCACATTTTGAACAAGGTGGACCTTCTAATGTCCATGAAGAGATTTCTGTTGATCAAAGAGAGTCTGATGAAGAAGATATTGGCAACATGGAGCGTGAAGTTGAGGACACCAGACTTTTTGAAGGAGGAGTTCTCACTTCCACAGCAAAGGATCACCCCTCATCTCAGATCATTGGTGATGTTATGGCTCCAGTTCAGACAAGAAGATCCCATCAAAATCTTGGTGGATTTATTGCCAATATACACAAGAAGGTTGATACCCCTCTTGTACAAGCATGTTTGTTTGCATGTTTTCTGTCACAAGAAGAACCCAAGAAGATTTTTGATGCTCTCAAAGAACCTAGTTGGGTGGAAGCAATGCAGGATGAGCTTCACCAATTTGCTATACAGGATGTTTGGGAGCTGGTTGATTGTCCTAGATATGTGAGACCAATTGGGACAAGATGGGTTCTAAGGAACAAGAAAGATGAAAGAGGTATTATGGTCAGAAACAAGGCACGTTTGGTAGCTCAAGGATATACACAAGAGGAAGGTATAGATTATGAAGAAGTTTTTGCTCCAGTTGCAAGAATTGAAGCTATAAGAATTTTTCTAGCTTATGCCTCTTGTATGAACTTCACTATTTATCAAATGGATGTGAAGAGTGCTTTCCTCTATGGAACAATTGTTGAGGAGGTATATGTCATGCAACCTCCTGGTTTTGAAGATCCTGAAAATCCAGACAAGGTTTATAGAGTGAAGAAAGCTATGTATGGACTTCATCAAGCCCCAAGAGCATGGTACGGTACATTGTCCACTTACTTGGTGGAAAATGGTTTTAAAAGGGGCACCATAGATCAGACATTGTTCACAAAGAAGAAAGGTAAGGATGTCTTACTTGTCCAGGTCTATGTTGATGATATCATCTTTGGATCAACTAATCCAAAGATGAGTGAAGACTTTTCCAAGCTTATGACAGATAAATTCAAGATGAGTGCAATGGGTGAGATGAACTTCTTTCTAGGCTTACAAGTTCAGCAGAAAGAAGATGGTATCTTCATCTCCCAAGACAAGTATGTAGCTGAAATCTTGAAGAAATATGGTTTTTCTCCACATGAAAAGGATGCTTCCACTCCTATGGATAGGGAACACCCTTGGGGAAAAATTGGAGCTGGAAAGGATGTGGATGTTAGGCACTATAGATCAATGATTGGTTCATTGATGTATCTTACATCCTCAAGACCTGACATCATGTTTGCTGTGTGTGCTTGTGCACGCCATCAAGTGACTCCCAAAGAATGTCACCTTTTTGCTGTGAAAAGAATTTTTAGGTACCTAAGATGCTATCCAGATCTTGGCTTATGGTACCCAAAAGATTCTCCATTGTAGCTTATTGCATATTCAGACAGTGACTATGGTGGTGACAAGTTTGATAGGAAATCCACAACTGGTGGATGTCAATTTTTTGGGAGTAGATTGATATCTTGGCAATGCAAGAAACAAACAGTGGTGGCCAACTCTACAACTGAAGCAGAATATGTTGCAGCAGCTGCTTGTTGTGGACAAGTCTTATGGATTCAGAACCAGCTGTTGGATTATGGGTATAATTTCATGCATACCAAGATTTTTGTAGACAATAACAGTACTTTATGCATTATTAAAAATCCTGTACATCATTCTAAAACCAAACACATAGAAATTAGACATCATTTTATAAGAGATTGCTTTGAGAAAGGTTTAATACAACCAGATAGGGTAGCCACAGAAGATAATGTGGCTGATTTATTAACTAAACCTTTTGATGCTGGCAGATTTCAATATTTGGTAACAAATATTGGAATGGTTAATCTCACTTAATATGTGTTTTGGAACCTTTTTGTAAAAGTATGTACAGGATAATGCATTGTTATTGGTCTTTATGATGATTTAGATTTTTCCACTTTATTTTTCTAACACTGACAAAGGTAAATGTAACGCTGATAAGTGTTATTTTGCCGTTGTTAGAGATATTCTTGTCTAACGCTGACAAGAGTTCCTTCAACCCTGATAAGTGTTGTCGGGACGCTGTCAGCAACAAATGTTAGTTTTGTGGTTTTCAATCTAAATGTGTAGGTGGTGGTAGCTTTATGCCATTGGATACAGAGTTGCTTATGGATCTTTGAAGAGCTATTTGGACATGTTTTTGTTTATGGATGATGGTTGGAATATTTATATTCCTATCTTGACATAAATTTTTAATGTTCATATATATATTTTGAGAAACTCATGTATCATAGTTTAAGGGGAGGTTTAAGGAACCTTTAGGACTTTTGGGTATTCTTATAATACTCTCATCACAATTCTAGATTGTGTCCACAGGTGAGTATGGGTTAGTTTTACTAAACCATGAGGCACTGTAGCATGCAAAGTTGATAAACTATGCATGCTGCCAAGACATTTTTGGCCTAGAATTGGTTATGGTCTGATGGGAGACTTGGGAATAGTTTTGTTATGGGTTTACCAGGGAGTTACAAAGGATTTTATGAAATAACTTTGTTGGTAAGTATTTTGGTTAGCAAGGGACACTAGAGGACATTTGTGTCTATCTTGCTTAAGCAAGTGTGCATAAATGGACAGTGCTTGCCGCCCAGTAATTATTATCAACTTGTAAGATATTTCCCTTAGGATAAATTACTTTGTTAAGGTCTTTTTCTTTTTAAATATTTTTATTTTTATTTTTAGACGCTGACAAGTTTTTCTCCAAACGCTGTTACGTCCAATCGTGACGCTGACAAGGCTTTAGGCAAACGCTGACAAGAAAATATAGCCGTTGGGCGCTGATGGGCTATTTTTGACCGTTGACACCTAGTGGGCCCTACCCAGTTGTTATTTTTTGACTAATCTTTGGCCGTAATTTTGGGGAGTTGTTACTTTTAATTAATGCATGAGATAAGTTATATTTGATTCAATATTTTCATCATTACTCTTTGAATATAACTGCCTCATTTTTGACCAATCAAACTCATGCATCTCTCCTATAAATTTGGCTAACTTTTTTATTCTGGGTATTCATATTTTCTTGTCTAATATTTTTCTCCTAGATTTTTCCCATATCACATAACCTAAACAGCTTTAAACATGGCACCAAAGTTCAACTCAAGCAATCTGACATTGGAGTTCAAGAGCCAACATAATATGGTGGCTTACTTGGCCGCTGATAATGATTTGTTCCCTCAGTATTCACAAATGGTGGCATTTTTAAATGCATCCTCTATAAGGTATGCACTTTCTCATGAACCATTAGTCCCTGTCGCACACATTAGACAGTTTTGGAACAATGTAAGTTCCACAACAGCTAATGGAGTGACCACATTAACATCTACTGTTCATGGAAGAACATGGGTGGTCACTGAAGCCTTGGTTCGCCAAGCTTTGCGTCTTGATGACGCTGATGGTGTGACTACCCTTGCCGTTGCAACAATAGAACAAGGTCTTAGGGAATTGGGTTATCCTATTCCTGCTGGTAAATCTTTAAATAAATATCATAAGCAGGAATTTCCCTCTGACTGGAAATATTTGATACATGTCCTTCTCCAATGCTTAAGTCCAAAATGTACTTCTTTTAATGAAATAAACAGGTCAATTGCAAGTGCTTTGGTTTGTATCACACGTGGGCTTAAGTATAATTTTTCAAAAATGATTTTTGAAGGGATGTGTAAAAATAAGGGAAGTAAAATGACTTTGGCTTACCCAAGATTTTTGCAAATGGTCTTTGATTTACAAGAATATTGTACTAGGGATCATGACACTTTTTATGAGATCCCTAAACAAAAGAAAACCATTTTTGACAAGATGAGCTCCACAAACAGATCCATACCTCTCACCCAAGCTATGCTTGATGTAATTCAGGCTGCTCAACGACAACCAGACCCTGCACCCCAACTTGAGCCTATTCATGAACCATTACCTTCCCCTGACCACATGGACGTTGACCAACCAAATGTCAACGCTGACACTCAAAATGTTGGCGCTGACACAGCCGATCCCAACGCTGATGACATCCCTGAACAATCCCAAACACCCCTTAACCAACCAACACCCACACAATCTACCTCATCTTCCACCCTATTACAATCTAGGTTGAATAAACGCCAAAGGACTACTGGAGTGTTCTCCTCTAGTGGTCCTAGCCTTGTTGCAGAGAGAACCACCTCCACAAGTGTGGCTGGTGACATGGATGAGGCTGGGGCTATTGACACAGGCTTAGAAGCTGGTCAAGACAGTCCCAACATCATTAAGACCTCATCCATGCCCTATGATTCTATTTTGGGAGGTCAAATCCCCATTCTAGCTGAGGGCAGATTGGAACCTATGACATTGACTGAATTGACGGCTGCTGTCATTAGCTTGCAAAAGCAAAATGTCAGCCTTGTACAAATTGTCAACAAACAGGGCCGTGAACTCCAAGTATTGAGGGAGCGGGTAACTGTTTTGGAGAATCCAAGTAGTAGGAGTAGGATGGAGGAATCTTCCAAAGGGGAGGATGAAGAGGATGAGCTGATTCATACAGCCAGTGAGAAGAGTTCACAATTTAGTGAATCTTTAGGTATTGCTGAAGCTCTTACAAGTCTGAAGCAGCATCCTGTTATTAATACATCCAAGGTGACACCATTAAACTTGGAAGGATCTTTCACAGAAACAATGGGCGCTGATACAGGTTTGAACGCTAACACATCCAGCGCTGACAAAGGTAATCGGGGCGCTGATAGAGGTAACTTGAACGCTGACAAAGTTGCAGGTGGTGTTGATGTATTCCAGTCATCAGCAATCATCAAAGATGTGTCCACACAGGTTTCTTCTTCTACCTTACCTATTATTGATCCAAAAGACAAGGGTAAGGGGATTCTGGTTGAAGAAGATGTTCCAAAGAAAGATGCAGTACAAATTGCATTTGATGAACAGTTGGCTGCACAACTTTTGGAAAGAGATTTGAAGAGGAGTAGTAGATCACCATTTGTTGCTACTTCTGAGAGTGAGGAAGAGAGTGGTGATGAAAAAGAAGAAGATAGCTCAGATTCAAGTGTTCAAATTATTGAAGATCCAGAAAGACTTGAATATGGGGATGAGTTAGCAAAGGAAAGATTGAGTGATTTGAAGAATCAGATTGATTGGGACCTTCCAGAAATCACCAGAATGTACCATCCTTGGGAAGACAAGGTTATGGACAACCCAGGGATGAGTTTGTCAGATCAAATTTGGGGGTTGGAAGTTCTTCTAAGGGTACAAGATGATATAAAGGTGATTTTGAGGTTTAATGCACAAGAGGTCAAGACTTGGCTTAAAAGAGATAGAAGGCAGTTGTACTACAAGTTGCTTAGATGCCATCAACCTAGATGGACATACAAGAAGTTGCTGGCTTTATCTTTTGAGGAGTTAGAGTATAGGGCACATCCTATTTGGAGGAATGTGCAAGAAAATAATGTCTACCAGTTTCTTTCAGAAGAAAGGAAACAAGAGCTTGCTGAGGAAATGCAGATTCAAAAGGAAATGAGGATTGCTCAAAGACCAGTGAAGAAAGGAGATCCTCTCCAATTTCCCAAAGATATGGATGTGTATTATCCAACTGAAGGTGTCATAAGGAAGCATCTCAAGCTTTCTCCATTGGAAGCTTCAGATTTGGTTAATGTAGTACCTCTAGATGACAGAAATCCAATCATCAGTTTTGATGAAGATGAGTGTGGATTTTGGAAGATTGGCAGGTTTGGAAAGGAGGTACATACTTTCACTTCAATTATTTCTATCTTTGCAAGCATAGACAGAGAAGACTTGGTGCATCTATGGAGATTAATAGAGGCCAAGTATACAGCTGAAGCACCTACTTCAGCAAATGGAATAAGACTTTGGAACACATTTTTGACTTTATGTGGTCCAAGAGAAGCAGATCCTGCCATATGGAAGGATCTTGAAGATGATCTCAGTAATCTTCATTGGAGGCTTTATTCTACTTGTGGTGTATTTCATTTGAGCTCTACAAAGTTTTCAGAGTATCTACTTGTGGATGCTAACTATTTCTTGTCCAAAGAAGTGTTGGAGAAGATGAAGGAGACACCCTTGGAGATTGATTATACTAGTGACGTGGCCAAGGACTTGATTAGATATGTTTATCACCAACATAAGAAGTTTTTGCAAGATTCCTCCTAAACCTTAAGTTTTTATTCAGAAACTTGATCATTGGAATAGATATCAAGTTTAGGGGAGGATTGTTGGGAATAAATTATGGGTTAGTTCACTAGGCGCTGATAAGAAGAATTCAAGCGCTGATAGGATGACATTGCGCTGACAGCCAAGCGTTGACATTGAAGAAGTCAACGCTGACAGCCTTGAAGATTAACACTGATGGAATATATCTTCATACGAATCTTTTTTTTTATTTGTTTCTTTATTTGTGTATGGTAAAGATAAGCTCGACATTGTATTTTCTATTATTATCTTTACCTAGAATAGTTGATTCGTAGCTTATTGTACAAGACTTCTTAATCTATAAAAGAAGATCTTTTAGGTTAAAGTTATTATCAGTTTTCATAAGTTTTCACAAGTTAAACCTCTTTCATTGTAATCAAGTTCGTTCATTCTAATACAAGTGAAAGTTTGTTTAACATCTTTGTGTTTTAGTTTAAGTGTTAATTCCGCATAACACTTAGTTACTTTATTCATAAGCAAAGGTTTCTCTACGTGTATTACTTGATCTAATCTCGTATACACAAAGCTTAATCGATCTAAGTTTGGGATCAACTGAGCGAACACTTGAGGGTCCAGAAATCATAGAGATGACCAATGAAAGGATAGCAGTAGCTAAGCTGAAACTTTAGGAAGCACGGTCACGTCAGAAGAGATACGCCGATAAGCATCGTAGGGACATACATTTCAACGTAGGAGATCACGTCTTCCTTAAGGTTTTGCCGGAACGTGGTGTTAGACGCTTCGGGATTAAAGGGAAGCTCAGTCCTCGTTTCATCGGACCGTTTGATATCATTGAACGAGTCGGTGAAGTATCTTACCGGTTAGCGTTACCTCCGCAGCTTTCACATGTACACAATGAGTCATGAGAAGGAAGACGATTCCATTCGTCAAAATCCTTTGAAGGGATCATACCGAGCGGAAAGCCACTTAGGAAACAGAGGAGTCTGTCCGGGCTTCTTACCCTCATTTCATATTTTGAATTCGGGTATGTTCTTCTTTTCCAGTTTACTTTATCTATAATTCGCGGACGAATTATTCTTTTTAGGGGGGAAGAATTGTAAAACCCGCATGCTTTTACCATGAATAGTACCCTTAAGATCGTACGTACTAGATTAAAACTTTCCTTTTATAGTATAATTACGTTCACGTATAAGAATTTTAAGTATTAAGTACATGTTAGAACACGATAAGTATTTATTACGTATGAACACACAGTAATTATTCAAACAATAATTAATCACGAACATGCGATCATGAAATCATGAACGTATATTAATCACGAGCTAATATTAATTACGTATATATATTTATTACGAACACGAATAAATATATTAAGTCACGGTTAATAATTAACTAGAACACATAAAACACGAACACGATAAAACACGAACGAACACTAAAATAATTAGACTCGGAAAAGGTACGGGTTACCCCAAGTGGGGCCCCCTACCCGCGGCTACACCAAGAGGATGGGCCAAGCCAATCTAATTTTTACTAACAAGGGGTTAAGGTAAAATCTTTTAGTCATTTTTCACATTACAGGAAAAAAATAACAAAAACCCTAATCTTGTTCTTCTTGCTCCTCTTGGCCGCCGGTTATATATCATCAAAAGGGGGTGTTCGGTTGATTTTTGATCTTGAATTTTGTGCAAGCATTCGTGTGTGTTCATCCTCGTTTGATCCACGCATTCGGTATAACCTTTTTAATCCTTTTCTTTTATGTTTTGATTTAATAAGTCACATAAAATCATGAAGTGTTTTTAAAAACTAACTAAAAACATTTATTAAACATGTAAATGGTTATGGGGTAAATCAAAACAAGGGATTTAGGGGTGTTTGATGTTGGCCGACGCCTAACCGAGACCAAGGGGGATCTCGGCTTGGCTTATGAACCACCACCGAGACCTTATGGTCTCGGTATGGTGGTGTGGGTCCCACGGCAGCAGCAAACAAGGGGTACCCCAACTTTGGTTCGGGGTATGGTGTTGATTACAGGTCCGGTTCATGGTTTCTAGTCACGGTTCGGTTCATTGTTTATGTTAAGGTTTATGATTTTAATAATTATATGTTAAAAATTAAATTAATAAAGCATGACATAATTAATTTAATAAACATGACTTAGGTTATAATTTAATTATTAGATCATGAATTTTTAACCTAAGTATTCATATTTTCTAGACTTTATAATTAATTAATTATTAAAAACCATGACTATAATTAATTAATTAACATGACTTAGGTTATATTATTTATAATTAATAATACATGTTTTAACCTAAGTATTTAACTTTATTTAATTAAAAACATGATATATTTAATTAAATACTTTTAACCTATAGTTTATTTAAATTATATGTAATAATTAATAAACTATACCTTATATCATTATGACTTAGAATAATAATCAGAAAACACTTAAGCTTATATAATTAGCTTATTTAACCAGCTTATATCTATTTATGGAAACTTTCTATTTTTAGAAACTTATTTAATTAAGGCATCTAACCTATTTATGGAAACTTTCTATTTTTAGAAACATATCTATTTTAAGCAGTAAGTCTATTTTTGGAAACTTTCTATTTTTGGAAACTTTCTATTTTTGGAAACTTTTCTATTTTTGGTAACTTTCTATTTTTGGAAACTTTCTATTTTAGGAAACCTGCTATTTTTAGAAAGTAACTTATTATTACACAGTAAGTATAATAATACATGAAATACAAGTAATACTTAATCAGAATAGACAGAATATAAGATAAATACGATATAAAGCTTTAAACAGTAAAACATGACATGAACGTATAAAATAAGCTAAGACATGACATAGAACCAGTTACGTATTTAGTAATCAGATACTTATACACGAATGTATTCGTGTAGCATTAGTGATACCAAAGTAGGACTCTCTTTCGTTCGTCTTCTTCGTTCACTAGACATAAGGTACGGATTCCCGTCCTTTCAGTATGGACATTCTTCCTTATTAGGATTCCCCGTATGCATCCAACTGTTTTCCCGTAGTATAAGTTTATATGTTTGAGTTGCTTATGTCTAATTTAGAATACCTATAGCCATATACATGCATGACCAGTTTCACCTAGTTATGGAGGTACCATAACCATAACACTAGAGGAACTGGTGTTATGACTTCCCCACGGCAGAGTGATTGCTCGTGGCGTCCCTTCAACTTTTGTCCATATTATTATATTTATCATGTGGGGCGTATGGGTGCATCCTAGTTACATGTTTTCAGCAGATTACTCAGTGTGAATGTGGTGTGTGCCTTTCATCCTTCACAAGGAGCTGATCCCTCCTACCCAAACCAGTATATTAAATTAGAGGCAGCCCCTCCAATTTGCATGATGAGGTCACCCCTCCAAGTATTCATGCACGGTGGATTTTCATGACCTGTATTGGCTAATGGTAGAATATGTTAAACATTTTTTATAAGATAAACATAAGGCTTTTCAAACTATAAAACTAGTTTTACCAAGACTTAACCAGGTTATTCGGGACTTAGTTTCTTCCGCTGTTATATGCTTATATGCTCATATTGTTCATTCTTTATTGTACATCCGTGCACTGAGCGTATTGCTCAGCCGTTTTCCTTTTCTATGTTCCCAAAACGGCAGGTACTCAGGGACGCTCGTAGACTTTAAGCGTACGTGCATATGGACTGGAAGCTTTCTAGCCTTTCTTTACTTTATGCATTATCTTTACTTTGGTACTCTTTCCATGGACAATGTTTAGTCCTTTCATTTACTGTACTTATGTTTGTGTGTGATGAGCTTTACTTTTGGACTACCGATGTTTGATTATGGTATTTTCCTTTTATGGTCATGTAATGTTTTAGACATTTATCCTTGTATGCTTTGATGACACGCCATAATTACGCGTGACATTCCATTATCAAAATGGGGTGTTACAGAGATCATGTCTAGGGTAAGTTTTAATCTTTAATTCATACATATTTTATTTTATTAGTTTTAATTTTTGATTAATTTTTCAATTAGGTTCTTCGTAATTCATAATCGGATTAAATTAGATTTGTAATTAGAAATAGGGATATTTATTAGGATAGATTTTGATTATTAGATAATATTGAAAATCATAAAAATATAAAAATGAGGGTTTTTGAAATTTAACCTTAAGATTGAGCAATGTCGCGGATTAAAACGAATTGGGAATGGTTTAGTGTTCGATTCTAGCCATTGTTGTTAATTTGTAACCATTAGTTTGCGGATTTGGTTAAAATTATTAGTTACCCCGACATATGCTGAGATACACAGATTGTGTGCCGCACTTCTCAAATGTGCGCCGCACTTTAGCGAGTTTTTTCCAGAAAGTACGCTGCACTTCTGAAATGTGCGCCACACTTTTTGTCTAAAAACCAACAGAATGATCAGAACACCAACATAGGGCTACCGTTTACCCTTTATGTTTATCTAACTTTAATATGTGTTTGTTTGTGTGATAAATTTTGCAGAACACGGGTCCTGGAAACTATGAGACCGGCTCATCTAGCCGAGGGAAGAAGAGAAAGCCTATCGAGTCAGCGAGTGCCGCACTCATGGGAGTTCCTAGCTGTGGAGTCCTATTGATCGTTAGACTCAATGGTTAAGAACCATTATATCTAGGTTGATCATCATTCATATGATAACATAGCGGAATAAGAACAATGATCATAACAAGGTGTTTAGGCACAAGACACATAAATTACTAAACGATTGTTCATTATATTAATAATAAACAACCACTAGACGTGTATACATTGAATCCCACGTCTAGTGCGACACACACTTTAGGTTTACATTGTGAATGAATGATATGAATAAAACCTAAGACTCTTGTTCCTTTTATAGTGGAAGGAACAGAATCTACAAGAGATAATATCAAATAAACATCTAAATATTCTATTTCTATAGATATATACTGAATATATTATTTAGAATATATCTAATATATTCTGTAAATAGAAATTCCATCAGCGCCGTAGACTTCTGTCAGCGTCCAAACATGGCGTGTCAGCGTCTAGCATGTTTTCTTCGTTTTGGAGTTTCTGCCACATCAACTCATATTAATTTTGACCCAACAATCTTCCCCTAGTTGATGTCGGCAAAACTCTTTGTATATCTCTTGTAAGTTGTACATGATCTTCAAATTGCTTCCCCTCAAGTGTAGCATGTATTTCTTCCCCTTTTTGTCACATCAACAAGGAAGTAAACAATGTATGCAATGTTGAAGATTCTCCAAATGTAGGCTCTGTGTAATGATCTTGAAGAACAATTAATAAAGTATTCTTGATGTAGAAGTAAAATAACCCAACCTTGTGTTCCATGTCTTGTAGAATGTAATGAAGTGTGTTGCAGATACAAAAATCCTCATCCTTTGTGAGACACTGAGCACGATAATGTAACTCCTTCAAGTGATAGAAAATATGTGCATAGAGAACCATAAGAAAAAT
The DNA here is from genome assembly GCA_025667525.1 of Glebionis coronaria. Classification (NCBI taxonomy): domain Eukaryota; kingdom Viridiplantae; phylum Streptophyta; class Magnoliopsida; order Asterales; family Asteraceae; genus Glebionis; species Glebionis coronaria. The sequence continues at coordinate 39,774 of JANFOE010002096.1, read as the reverse complement.
CACATATTCCTAGATCTTTTACCACTTCACCAGTAACAATGTAAGCACAAACAAGTTACCTTTAAAGTCAGTGAATGGTACGCCACGACTTTAAGATATGATAGAACACAAACTCGCGAAAATCTTCTTCAATCATCAAACTTACCATAAGAATTCTTCCCCTTAAGCTAACACCTCTTCATGAAGAAACTTAATCTTCATATCATATGTAAAAGTGATAAGACGGATAACTCTTTTACAAGGCTACCCCGATTACATAATCAAATCCAATAAATTACCTCACGAATTGTTGCTAACTCGCATTAAAATCATTAATCCCTTTTAAAAATATCCGAGCCATAAATATCAACTTGATATTCTAAATAAAAACGGAGATTCCATGTACCTTAGTGTGTAAATAACTCCTTTTTGTGTGCTCAAAACATACCAGTTTTCTCAAACAGCATCAAACAGTGTGTTACCCGAGATCCTCCTTGTCCAATATCCTTTCATGTGTATTGCCCGATATCGGAGAACACGTATCAGCGTTAGAAACATATATCTCGGACAACACTGTCAACTGTCAGCGTTGACTTATTCCTTTGTCAGCGTCAAAATTCTCTTTGTCAGCGCCTCAATTACAAACGTCAGCGCCAACCTTAAATCCTGTCAGTGTCTAATTAAGAAACAGCAACGTCAAGATAATCCATCAATTAGAAAACTATCTTTTAAATATCTTCACGTCACTTATCACAAATACTTCCATAAAAATAGCAACTTTCTTGGACCATATCACGTGAAGAATACTATTCCTTTCAAATCAGTATTTGAATTCTATGTGAACATAGGATATTCGTCCAAACCATGTGTATCCACATCTTTTTTAAAAACAAATCTTCTCCACCAATAGAAAGATCTTTACCGTGTGAACACAAGTGATTTAGACCAATCAAAATCTTTCAATCGTGTGAACACATATTGAAACCCTACGTCACTTGCAGACACGCGTATAATTCTTTGGCCGTGTGAAACATAAATCTTGTAACCCATCTCGTGTGAACACTCCCTTTTTCCACCAATGAAAAATCATGAATCGTGTGAACACAACCATGAAGAACCAATAGAAACGGTTTGCATTTGCAATATATAAACTTTACTCCTTGGCCGTGTGAACATAACAATTTCCACCAATGGGAACGAGGGACTCACGAGAATACAATGAACCATCATGTAGAGGATTCAAAATATAACGAATGTTAGGGTTTTGGCCGTGTGAATTCATGCTAGATCTAACACAGATCGTGTGAACAGAAGTTTTTCCTCCAATTAGAATTGAATGATCTTAGTCCCACGTAAATAACCTTGGATGAGCATGTATAGGATTCGAATTAAAATCAGTAACACGAATCTGCATTAACCTTCACGTCTGCAACGTTAAAACATAGCCAAAACACAGTGATCTAGGGTTTGGAACTTTGAGCATCGAAACCCTAATTAGGGTTTGTGAATAACCTTAGATCATGTATCTTCACATGTTTTAACAGCCACAAACATCATAACATTCTGCTTTCTAGGTAGATCTAGGATTTAAGAAACCCTAGGTCATGATTTTATGTAAAAGCAGAAAACTGAAAATCTACCATCAGCCAACTTCGACGCTTAATAACTTTTGCCTGGGGATAAAACTCGACAATCCCTCCGGTGGATGTTTAGATCTATGTATGTAGAACACACATATAAAATTTCGTGACGATCCAACAGTTTAATCAAAAGTTATGACCTTCTGAATACTGTTGTGCACACAAAAACGTCCAGAAAAACTCCATACGAATTTTTCTTCTTCACCATACACGAACACCTCGTCGGACCTAGATATCAAGAGCCTTAGGCTCTGATACCAATTGTGGAGTCCTATTGATCGTTAGACTCAATGGTTAAGAACCATTATATCTAGGTTGATCATCATTCATATGATAACATAGCGGAATAAGAACAATGATCATAACAAGGTGTTTAGGCACAAGACACATAAATTACTAAACGATTGTTCATTATATTAATAATAAACAACCACTAGACGTGTATACATTGAATCCCACGTCTAGTGCGACACACACTTTAGGTTTACATTGTGAATGAATGATATGAATAAAACCTAAGACTCTTGTTCCTTTTATAGTGGAAGGAACAGAATCTACAAGAGATAATATCAAATAAACATCTAAATATTCTATTTCTATAGATATATACTGAATATATTATTTAGAATATATCCAATATATTCTGTAAATAGAGATTCCATCAGCGCCGTAGACTTCTGTCAGCGTCCAAACATGGCGTGTCAGCGTCTAGCATGTTTTCTTCGTTTTGGAGTTTCTGCCACATCAACTCATATTAATTTTGACCCAACACTAGCCACCCATTTCTGAGTTGGCCTGGATGCAACACCAACAATAAGACCATTTACAACAATGCTCTTAGTCTTCTACTGCCGAAACAAATTTTTGCACATAGCATTGTAGACTTTGGAGTTTTGAATGAGCTTGGTTGTGAAGCTCAAATTAGGGAGATACTATCAATAGTTGTGATAGAGGCTGGAGTAGATGAAGTCTTGTTTCAATCCAATGCTTGGGTCCGTGCTTTTACTTGTAGGAAAAAGATCTATGCGGAGCTTGTTCTTGAGTTTTTCTTAACTTTTCATTTTGATGAAGATGTTGATGGTGACGAGCTAGTGACTAAGAAAATTTTGAGTTTTAGACTTTGTGAGAAAGGACATTCTTTGACTTTGAAAGAATTTTCTAAGTACTTGGAGTTGTATACTAGAGAGGAGCGAGATGAGGAAGGATTTGAAGTGTATTTTCAAGGAGGAGAACGTGATCATGGGAATTTAAATGCTAGTGAGTTTTGGGCATTAATTTGTCCGGATGAGGATCCTTTGAGCTTGTCTAGGAGCTCAACCACAAGGATTTCTAGTCCACATTTAAGAGTGCTTCAAAAGATGATTGCTTATGCGGTTTGTCAAAGAACCACGGGATATGACATGGTTTAAAAGAATGATTTATGGTTATTGAGCATGTTTAGGGACAAGAATCGTGAGCAATACACTAATGTGGCTTGGGAGATTGCAAAGTGGATGAAAAGGAAAGGTCATGGTAGTCAAGCGAGTAGCATGATTATGTGTGTACAATTTGTGACTAGGTTAGCCTGAAGAATGAGACTTTTAACCAAAGAAGTTGTGGGTAGTCTTAGTCCGCCGATCGTGTGTGATACCATTGACAAAATTACTTTGAGAGATTTAATTGGAGCGGATGGAGGTTAGGAAAGACCAACTTGGGTTTATGATGGAGCGACAATGTTATAGTATGGATAGATACGCTCCGGTTTTTGAGAGAATGGCGGAACAATATAGCGTTCCGATGAGTGGACCTTATGGACCACCCGGATATCGCCATGAGCCATTCTATTTTTTCACCCATCCAATGCTCCAAGGAATGATGAAACTAAAGAGGATATGTGATGCCTTGTGTGTTTGAGACTTTTGTGTTAGTCACATTTTAAAACAATTTCGAACAATTTATTACATTTGGTTATGTAATATGCCTTTGTTGGCATGTAGGACAAATAATTACTTTGTGTGTGGATTTTATTTAATTTGGTATGTGAACTATGTTTGTGTATATATTGTTTGTGTTAAATTGTAGAAAATAAGCAAGTCAATGCATAATAAGGCGAAGATAGAAGATTTCGGCTTCGTTCACGACTTGGAATAAAAGGAGAGTATTATTCTTATTTTCCTCTATTTTTATTTTTTCCTTATGTTTAGCATTAGGGACAATTCTCATAATAAGTAGGGGGTGATAAGTGGAAAATAAGAGCGTTTTAAGTTCAAAATTTTTTGTACTTTCTGTGACTAAAAGTACGCCGCACTTCTGAAATGTGCGCCACACTTCCTAGCGGATTTTTGAAAATTTTGTAGTTTTATAATAATAAAAAAACATTTTGTTAAAAGATTGATAATTCTTGTAATTTTAAAGCTATTTTGACTCGGAATTTATAAAGTTACTTATACAATATCTTATCCAAAATTGTGAGGATTTTTAGCCTATAATTCGTAAGCATTCTTACGCTTTAAATCTATTTTGTGAGTATGCCGATGATTAGTTTAATTATAGAACTTGTGCTTGGTAATCTTTACGAGACCGTAGTGGGATCATACTTGTATGATAGAAAGTATTTTAAATGATAAAGAGGCAAAATAAATGAGAAAAGATTGAAAGTTTTTCCAAATATTTTAAGACGATAAAATATTGTTGAAAACCATGTTACGAGATGATAGTAGATCGTAAGTATGGGGAAAGACATATTACCCTAAATGTTTGTTGGTATATATATATATATATAGTGTAGTGCTATTTGCAGAACCTCTTTTTAGGTACAGAACCTACAGAACCAGCCCAGACCAATCAGAATCATCCATTTGTAATTTTCTTTTTTTAATTAATTAATTAGATGAAAGGTTATTTATGGTATTTTACAAATTTGAGTATTTTAATTCCTCATATAAATGGCATCCCACGACCAACAATAAATCAATTAATGTAAATATTAAAGTCAATCATCTCCTCCATTCTTTCGGATCACAAACCACCATAAAAAACCAGATCTATCTTTCTTCATATCCTAAACCTTAATTGTTCATCACCATCATCATGTAAAACCAATAATCTATACCTCCAGATTCACAAGTTAATATAAAACCAATAATATGTGGATCGCGGAGGAGGATAGCGACGGTGGTAGTCGGAGGAGATGACAACGGCAGCGAAGATCATGACAATAATAGTTGGAGGTGATATGATATGTTATCTCCGGTGGTAACCCTATCACCTCCCGCGGCCACAACGAGTGCCTCGTCACCAGCCTTTTGTGGATATAGGTTTGTTATTCTTCAATCTGATTTTTAACAATCTATAATAATCTTTCATGTTTGTTTAAAATGAATATAAACAAAATCTAACGATTTTTAATAATGTTTCATGTTTGTTTCTCGAAATAAAAAGAAACGTTGCCATGGTCCGGGAGTCTAGTATCTTATTTTGTAATCTCTTTATCGAAAAAAAAAACATGTATGTTTTGATTGACTTGATTATGTGAGGTATTACAAGTTTTGACCTTTCTTTTTTGCTTTGGACATGTTGGGGAAAGTTTTCTTTTTAGTGTTGATTACGAGAACTGAAAAATGTAAGTGGGTTCACTTTTTTTTGGAGTTAAGTGGTCATATTTTTGGCATGATGGGCAATTTACTATTTTATACAGTAGTGGAATTGCTTATGTGATGTTATTTTGGTAACGAGACTCTTTTGTTTTACACGCCAGACTGTTATATTCTATTGCAAATTGGGAATTTGTTAATATCCTACTGGTTAGTAATATTTTTCATTACACAGTTGGAGGTAATCAAATGCAAAATTAAGGCTAGCGGGTCCCAAGAAGAAATGGATTCTCTTAAGTTTAAAGAGAAGAATCTCATAAATAAGGTACACACGCAACTTTCATGCGAGTTTTTAATCTGTTGTAATCTGTGTATATGTACATATGTGTATGATCATCGATTATTCTTGATGGCGAAAGTCATCTGAAACTTTTTATGAACCTTATATATCTATAAGAAGCAGAGGGAAAAAGGCTAGCCAACGCATGTTGAATGCTTTGAAAGACGGTTACACTTTGTTTAGCTATAAGAAAGGCGGAGGGTTACTTTTTATTTAAGACTAATATATACTCTCTCCATCCTTTATTAAGTGTCCACTTTGCTATTTTGGGATTCCCGTAATATTCTTTTTATGCAGTTGCTGGATCTTTGATGCAGGATTTTTGGACATGTGGTTTTAACACCTGCTATGGTTTTAACTATGGCTTGAGTTTTATTAGTTGGAACTGGTGTCGGTGGTGATGGGGTTATGATAGGGCTTGTGTATGCGAAGTTGTGGATGCTGGTGTCGGGCTCTGCTTTTTTGAAAACATATATGTTTTTTGAAAACATGATGTTTTTTTTGAAAACATGTATGTTTTTTTTGAAAACATGTATGTTTTTTTTGAAAACATAGATGTTTTTTCTAAAAAACATAGATGTTTTTTTGAAAACATAGATGTTTTTTTTTAAAAAACATAGATGTTTATTGAAGACGAACACATATGTTCTTGGATTGGTGCTTAGATGTTTTTTTATTGAAAGCATGCATACATGTTCGTGGAAGAGTGCACTTATGTTTTTGAATTTTTTGTACATTTATATTTAATAATATACATTCTTACTTGAATTGTATCAAATTTTGTATGTTGTATTTATATTTTTTGCTTTGATATAAATTTAGAGATTACGTGTATTTGATTAGTTTTTTGTTAAAAAGATTCGATGACACACTTAAAACATATATGCAATTGCTATTTTAAGAGACAAAATTTATGGTTAAACAATTGTATGGTTATTTACTGATTAAAAAACGTATATGTACTAATAAAAAAACATATATTCATCGTAGTTTTTTTAAATCTTGTATGTTGATGAAAATAAATTTAAACTAAAAAATAAATTCAAAAATTAAAAACGTTTTTTTATATAAAAAAGAAATTTCGAAAATTTAAATAAAATTTTGAAAATTTTAACACATATTTATTTTTTTTATAAAATTATAATTTGTAACATGGGAAAAAAGATGAAATTAAAAAATAAAATTTTGAAAATTTAAATTAATAAAAACGAATTTATAATAGAAAAATAAAAAAAATTCATTGAAAAATAAAAAAGAAGTCAAAATTTGTAGAGAACTAAAATACCTCATTTGCCCTTATATTAATTTTTTTTCCAAAATGATTACTAAATAATTTCAAAATTGCCATCTAGCATTATAATGATGTACATCATGCTTTAGTAGTAGTAAAAAGATGGTTCTGTAGGTTCTGTACCTAAAAAGAGGTTCTGCAAATAGCGCATATATCTTTATATTATATATAGGTATAATTATGATTTGAAACCACACTTTTTAATCCAGTCATATCCCAGTCACATCTTTTAACCAATAGTATTTTAGAATTTCCTAAAAAATCTCCAAATTCCCTGAAATTTTGGTTTGAAATCGCAGTTTATTCAAATTCGCGTTTTGAAAACGCAGTTTTGAAAACTGCGTTTTGGAGGCGCGTTTTAATGTTCTAGACCGGTCCGGTTCATGTCTGGGCCAAGCATGGTCTGTACCGGTCCGGACAAATCTGGGTTGAGTCGGATCAGTACTGGGTCCGGATCAATTTTAGGCCAAGCCGGGTCAGGGCCGATCTGGTTCCATTTTGGGCCGAGCCGGGTCAGGACCGATCTGGTTCACGTCTGGGCCGAGTCAGAACTAAACCGGTCCGGTTCAATTTTGGGCTGAGCCAGGTCTGATCTGAACCGGATCAGACTTCAAGTCATGTTTAATTTGAACCGAGTCGGAGGTTTTTTGGACCGGGTCAGACATGAAACAGTTGAAATTAATTAATGACAAAAAGTGCCACTAACAAGATTTGAACCTTGGGTCTCCTCCCTCATAACTTAGCACAACACACAGTTTACCAACTGTGCTATGCATAGCTTTAATTATAACTATGCAAACCTATATATTTAAAGATAGTTTCTTTTGGCTTGTGTTGGGCTTATATAATACATAGGTTTGTCCGACCTATAAAAGATGCATCGGATGGCCACAATGAAAAATAAAAGTACCTATGGAATCGTAATCTCGTGCTCTTCTCAATGGTGTGCATGTGATTAAATATAAACCCCATTTGCATCTCAAAAAACGTGCAAACATCGACAAAACGCATCGAAAATCACCATTTTTAATTCATTTTATATATTTTGTATCTTCAAGACTCCATAAAGTATAAAAACATATTTTTACTTATATTTAGCATATTTAAGTCTTATTGGTCTATTTCGAGGATATTTTGATAATGTTTTTATGTGCGATTTGACACACATCGCTACAAAATCATACACAACTTCAACAAAGAAATATGTATTCATTCAATAAAATACATTTAATCATAAAACAATATAAAAAATAAAAAATAATTGTATATTTTAAATTATATATAAAACTTATTTTAGCAAAACTATAACAAAAATATACTAAACATTAAATTACAAATTAAAAAAGACAAAAGAAAATACACAAACCACAACAAAGAACTATTATTCATTCAATAAAACATATCAAATCACAAAACAATATATATAAAAATATTGTACATTTTAAATTATGTTTTAGCGTAAACTATAAAAAACATGTTTATTTTCTAAATTTTTTATTTTCTATATTTTGGATTAAAAACATGTTTATTTCAAAAAAAATTCAATATTTTTCAAAAATCATGAAATTTTTATTTTCTAATATTATATAGAAACTAGAATACCCCATATTACCTTTCTATTTCTTTTTCCTAATAAAAATAAAATATTTCGCATATCTATTTCTAACCCTATTTTACATTTTCGTCACTTTTTAACGTTTTTTTCAAAAAATTTACGTTTCGACAACTTCTCACGTTTTTGTCAGTTTTTTTTACGTTTCTTCGTTTTTCACGTTTTCGCTGGTTTTTTTTTTTTACTTTTTTTGTCAGTTTTTTTATGTCTTTGTCAGATATTTTTATACCTTGGATAGTTTTTCATGTTCTTATCAGTTTTTTACGTTTTTGTCATTATTTTTAAGTTTTTTTCTTCGATTTAGTCCGTTTTCATCAGTATTTTTACGTTTACATCAGCTGTTTTACGTTTATCTCAGTGTTTTTATGTTTTTGTCCGATTTTTTATGTTTTTGTCTGAATTTTTAAGTTTTCGGCAAAAAAAATTTCCTTTTTCTTCTGATTTTACATTTTTATCCGATTATTTTACGTTTCTGTCTGATTTTTTCGTTATCATCCGATTTTTATTATGTTTTTATCAGGTGTTCAAGATTTTCAACTCTACTCATGAAAAGAAATCTCTTTCCTCCTCTAGAAATTTAATAGCAGATAATTATGAAATGTTTTCACAACTAAACAACCCCTTTATTTTTTTTAACTTTCGAAATATTTTTAGTAGTTTTCTTTTTAAGTTTCAAAAAATTTTTATTTTCTAAATTTCGGATGAATTTCCGTAGCTCAATAATTATCCGAGTGTAAAGGTTTAGACATGTAAAAATTGCCATTGAATAAAAAATTAAACACAAACACTGGCATCAGATAAAAATATAGTTAAAGACCCAAAATAACAATTTCTACTGTTAAAATTCCGTCATTCCATTATAGGAAAATAACATAACGCTGTTTTTGTGAAATTAGATATTCTTTTTAAGGTTTATCGGAGTGTAAAGGTTGTTGTTTTCATTAATGCATGTTTGTGAGGTTTAGACATGAAATTTTTTTATTAATTTCGAAATTTTTTTTTAAAAATTCGGATTTGGTTTTAAATCTTTTAAAATATCTTTAACATAAGTTTAAGAATCATATTATAGCAATATATCAGGATACGGTTTCACCACCGGGTTAATCCGGTTAAGTCACCGGGTAAGGAGACTGATCATTGGGTCAACCCTACCGAGTCACCGGTTCATCGTCAATGGTTCGTTCATATTATGCAAAGAAAACAATCCCGCCCGTTGACCACAAACAAACGTTAATTAAGCGTAAAAAATAACTAAAATATACAAAAGGTTAAATTACAAATTCAAGAAACTAAAAACGCACAACAATAAACCCTCCTAAACAAGAAAAAAAAAGCGACCCCGCCCGTTGGGCGGGTTACGACACTAGTATATATATATATATATATATATATATATATATATATATATAGAGTTGGGGTAAAATAAAAGAAATTTTATAATAAAATAGATGAGGTGGAACCACAAGCTGCCATGTGTCCCCCCTTTTTTTCAAAAAAAAATGGTGTCTTTTTGTAATTTATAAAACTTTAGGGGCGGTTTTGTAATTTTTAATATAACAATATATATACTATTTTTTTTCTCTGTAACTATTCATTATCACGTTCTTTTTTCACACAGTAAGCTAATCTTAACCCTGACCACCATAAGACCATACTCGCCGTCACCTCCATAACTCCCCCGCCACATCACCACCTCGAGATCGCACCCTAACCACCGTAACACCATAACCACCGTCACCTCCATAACTCCCCCGCCACATCACCACCTTGCGACTATATCCCAATCGTTAACCACCACCGTCTCTGCCGTCGCACCCTTGTCTCTCCAGCGAATCCACCATCATATCCGTCTTACTCTCTACCATAGGGTCAATTGATACTACTGATCGACTTTTGGTATGTCGATCGAGTGTTTTTCATCAATAAATTTAAGGTGTTCATCATCAACTTATAATGACTGTTTATCATTCATAAATAGTTCATCATCAACGAGAAGTGCTTGTAAGAACTTGCCTTTTTTAAATTATTTTTTGTTAATTTACTATATGTTAATCCTAATATTTGATTATAATTAGTTAATTTCTTTGTGTTGATTGTTAATGTATTTATTTGATATAAAACATTCATATTTTATGTGTCTGAAAAATAAAACTAGATGAAAAATGTGTATATGAAACATGCACACCTAGTGTTTGGTAAATTGTCTATAGTCTGTAACTGTGATTTTGGACCAACTTTGACAAGGCATACTGTTTTACACTTCAATGTAGTAGAATTGTGACTGATGTACTACCCATAGAGTTTTTATATTTTGAGGTTTAAACCACATTAAGTGATTTGCTAGAAACTGCACTATAAAGGAGTAGAATTAAGATTATGATGTATTACCTATATAGTTTTTATATTTTGAGGTTTAAATCACACTAGTGATGTGCTAGACAATTCACTTTAATACCTTAAAATGTAGCGCTTTTTCTTAAAGAACTTATAATCTAAATGTACTTTCTAATTAATTACAGTTTCCGTTCTACTGAATTTTATCAATCTAAAATGTTAAATTCGGAGTTTTGTTCAAGACCTGGAAAAAGGTTGAGAAACATTGTAATGTTGCACATAAACTGTTCGATAAAATGTGTCAAAGAGATTTTTATAACTGTAATGCATTAGGATATTCATTAATGTAGCAGAACATAACTGTAATGCAGTTAGGAACTATTTGTAATGTTTTTATAGCTTTTTACTGCATTAAAGTGTTATTCTATTACATTGCAGTTTTTTTTCTACTTCATTACATTGTTTTTCTATTGAATTATAATTTGTTATTTCTACTACATTAACGCAATAGAAATGCAGTTTTTACTACATAAATCTAATGTAGTCGGATATACAGTAATGCAGTAGTTCATTACTGTGATGTGGTAGAAATAAGGTTGTTATGTGGTAGAAATAAATTCTACTGCATTAAAAATACAATACCTATTACAATACAAACTGTGATGTGGTAGAAATAAGATTGTGATGTGATAGAAATAAATCCTACTGCATTAAAAATACAATACCTATTACAATACAAACTGTGATGTGGTAGAAATAAGACTGTGATGTGATAGAATTAAGAATGTGATGTGTTTAGAAATAAATCCTACTACATTACAATACAAATTGTAATGTGGTAGAAATAATACTATGATATGATAGAAATAAATAACACTACAAGGGAGTAAATACTAAAAAATCACTACAATTTTTTTGCATTACAGTTATGTTCTAGAAATAAAACTGTAATGTAGTAGAAAAACACTGTAATTTCTACCACATTACAGTCTTATTTCTACCACATGACAGTTACTCCATTACAGTGTTATTTCTACCACATTACAACATTATTTCTACTACGTTACAATGTTATTTTTACTGTATTACAATGTTATTTACACAGCATTATAATGTTATTTTTACTACATTACAATGTTATTTCTACTGTATTATAATGTTATTTCTACTACATTACAATGCTATTTCTAATGCATTACGATGATATTTGTACTGTATTACAATGATATTTTTACTGTATTACAGGGTTATTACTACTAAACGTTTTGGATAATTTTCAAGGTTTAAACCAAGAGCTGAAGAACTATCGAAGGGAATGGCGTGTTCAGTATGCAGAGAGAAAGGATGTCACAATTCCAAGACTTCACAAAATTATTAGTGTCATTAAAGGAACCGAAGAGAAAAATAAAGATTCGCGAAAGAGAGCTGCTTTAAAAGAATCTACACACCAAAATGAATAGTGTTTTTAACTTTTTTTCTTTCATTTTTTTATTTTTATTCACTCAGGTAATAGAATTATGAATGAGATGTACTATCTATTTTAAGTGTAACGCATTATACAATACATTGTAATGCATTAACTTTTTTTAATTGAGATGTACTTACTTTTATAACTTTAATGCACATACAAAATATATTATGATGCATAATGTATGACTACAATGCAGTAGAATATAAATTAATGCAGTAGAATATAACTATAATGCAATAGAATGAAAGACAGAAATGCAGTTGAATGAAAGACAAAAATGCAGTAGAATATAAAATATGAGTAAAAACAAACAATGTTATCATCAACTGTACAATATTGTATTAGACATTAAGTATTTCAAAGTATTACATCTAATAAAAATTAAACATTGTTTTCAAATGATCCACGAGTATCCTCCAATAATCATTGTTACGCGTTCAATGCATCTTTGTACCGCTCCGTAATGTAGTAGAAATTAAGCTGCAATGTAGTAAAGCATGCATATGAACAACACGAGTAACCTACTGCATTAAATGCATTAGAATTTAAACCTTAATGTAGTAGAAATAAGTTTTTAATACAGTAAATCATGCATATGAAGAATGTATGTAACCTACTTCATTACAATGCATTAAAATTAAACTGTAATGTAGTAGAAATAAAGCTGCAATGTAGTAAATCATGCATATGAACAACACGAGTAACCTACTGCATTAAATGCACTAGAACTTAAACCTTAATGTAGTAGAAATAAAGTTTTAATACATTAAATCATGCATATGAAGAATGTACGTAACCTACTTCATTACAATGCATTAAAATTAAACTGTAATATAGTAGAAATAAAGCTGCAATGTAGGAAATCATGTATATGAACAACACGAGTAACCTACTGCATTAAATGCATTAAAATTTAAACCTTAATGTAGTAGAAATAAAGTTTTAATGCATTAAATCATACATATAAAGAATGTACGTAACCTACTTCATTACAATGCATTAAAATTAAACTGTAATGCAGTAGAAATAAAGCTGCAATGTAGTAAATCATGCATATGAACAACACGAGTAACCTACTGCATTAAATGCATTAGAATTTAAACCTTAATGTAGTAGAAATAAAGTTTTAATGCATTAAATCATGCATATGAAGAATGTACGTAACCTACTTCATTACAATGCATTAAAATTAAACTGTAATGTAGTAGAAATAAAGCTGCAATGTATTAAATCATGCATATGAACAACACGAGTAACCTACTGCATTAAACGCATTAGAACTTAAACCTTAATGTAGTAGAAATTTTTTTTAATGCATTAACTCATGCATATGAAGAATGTACGTAACCTACTTCATTACGATGCATTAAAATTAAACTGTAATTTAGTAGAAATAAAGCTGCAATGTAGGAAATCATATATATAAACAACACGAGTAACCTACTGCATTAAATGCATTAAAATTTAAACCTTAATGTAGTAGAAATAAAGTTTTAATGCATTAAATCATGCATATAAAGAATGTACGTAACCTACTTCATTACAATGCATTAAAATTAAACTGTAATGTAGTAGAAATAAAGTTGCAATGTAGGAAATCATGTATATGAACAACACGAGTAACCTACTGCATTAAATGCATTAAAATTTAAACCTTAATGTAGTAGAAATAAAGTTTTAATGCATTAAATCATGCATATAAAGAATGTACGTAACCTACTTCATTACAATGCATTAAAATTAAACTGTAATGTAGTAGAAATAAAGCTGCAATGTAGGAAATCATGTATATGAACAACACGAGTAACCTACTGCATTAAATGCATTAAAATTTAAACCTTAATGTAGTAGAAATAAAGTTATAATACAGTAAATCATGCATATGAAGAACGTACGTAACATACTTCATTACAATGCATTAAAATTAAACTGTAATGTAATAGAAATAAAAATGCAAGTATCGTAATATATTACAGTTCATTAAAATTAAACAGTAATGCAGTAGAAAGAACAATGCAAATGACCTACTGCATTACAGTGCATTAAAATTTAACTGTAATGCAGTAGAATAAAATTTGCTTATTATTTTTAAAATTTTACCAAATCACATGCATAGTATTAGTTTTACTCCATCATAACATTAATTCTACTCAATCATAGTGTTAACTACTCCATCACAGTTATAATTTTACCAAATAACTTCTGTATCAAAAAGAACTTTATAATTCTCATTGAGACATTATATCAAACACATTTTATACATCAATCATAAACACATACTTGCACAAAACCTTATACATGTTTGATATCCTATTGCTTCATCCACCACCATTGCTATCGACGGCCATTAGTTGTATCTCTTTTTGGATCGTCGTCACCATCTCCGGTCTTCAAAACCATTGATGAGATGATGTAAACGTACGAACCATCTCGATGCGCTGTTGAATTTGTTTGATTCGAGAGGATTCAGTAGGTTAGATTTGGTGGATTTGGTGGACTTGAGAGGATTCAGTGTACTGTGTTTTTTGGTCGGTGTGATGTGTGTGTTTTTTGATCGACCTAGTTGGGTGTGTTTTAATTTTCATTATTTTTAACATTTACCCTTAAAGTTTGAGAGTTTACAAAAAAGACACCATTTTTTTTTATCAAATTAGGTGATTTTGATCCAAGGGTTGAGATTTCACCTCATTTATTTTATTATAAGTTTTGTTTTAGAATAACCCCACTCTATATATATATATATATATATATATATATATATATATATATATATATATATATAGACAATGATCGACCAACTAATTCCACCATAACACGTTCCCTTTTAATCCTTAAAACCAAAACCAAAATTATATCGCAAAAAACGAATCAGTATATGTGTTTGAGGATTCAACATAGGGTTTGATTCATTGATTTATTATTTATTCATCCAAAGAGAAGTATATTTGATTGTAGGGAGTATTATTTAGGCATGTGTTGAATTTGATCCATAAACAGCTGTTTGCTCATAAATTTTGATAGGCATGTGTATATATGAATTTTGTTCATGGATTTAATATTGAATCGAGTATTCATTTAGGCATTAGTATAGGGTTTTTGATTTGGAATGATAATAGATTACGATGGTGTTATGTTTCTGAATATGATTGTGATTAAGGATAGAAATTTTAGGGATAGATTTTCTTGGATCCCATTGATGTGAATGGAGGATGGTTTTTTTAGAAGTGAAAATTGAAGTTCGGTATAGTGATAGGTGGGAAAATAAGGCGTTTATGTAAATAGGTTATTGATTTACACGTGTTGTTTTTTTAGAATTTTGAAGTTATGGTAATGTTTCACCATCCTTCCTATATAAGGGTTTCTGATATATACTAGACTTTAGGCCCGTCCGATGGACGAGCTAGCTTTAAAAATTTGTTTTTAACATAGTTTAAGGTATGCGTAAAGATGTTAGTATATACGTAGTATAATGTTACTTTGAAGATTAAATATTTAATATTGCAGCATAAATTGGTTAGGGAAGTGTTATATAAAATATTAGAGGTGATCTTTATTTATGAAAAAGAGAAGTTAAAAGTTTTCAAAAAGTTGATAGTAGTTGTTTTACACATTATTGTCCTAAGTTAAAATATGTAAGTTAGTTAAGATTTATAGTGCATTTAATTTTAAAGTTTATATGTTTGTAGTAGGGGTGGCAAAATGGGTGGGCAATCGGGAATAGGCGGCGGGTTAAATGGGCGACGGGGAAAACGGGCGCGGGCTAAATGGGGACGGGCGAAATTGGCGGGCTAAACGGGCGCAAGCTAAACAAGGAAAAAACATATAAAAACGTAGAATTAAAAAATAAAAATACTTGTTTGAAAGCCTGGGATAAAAAATTAAATATAAAATATCCGCCGAGTAGCTTAATTAGTATTTTATATGTGTGCCCGTTAAGCCTATTTAGTTTCTTAAATGTGCGCCCGAGTGGGAAAAAAGTGTCATATCTTTTTTTGAAAAGTATCAAAAGGTTCCTATATGTATCAAAATAGACAAGATTTGCCACTTCTGGTTTGTAGAGTTAAAAAAATTTTGACGCATGATAGGGCTAATAATAATAGTTCCATTTTATTTAGGTAAATATATATATGTTTTTATTAACTATTTTAGTTACATGTATATTTAAATGTGTTGTTATTAAAAATATTGTAAATTTTATAAGGAAAAAAACACGTAATATAGTCCAATTAAAGAGTTACTGATAAAAAAAGAGTTACTGATATGAATAATGTGTTTGGTCTTTATAGTTTGCATCGGTGATATTAAAAGTGTGTATAATAGAATCGGCCCATTATCTCTTTGGGCTTTACAGTTTGCATCGGATTTTTTAAAAGTTTGTATAACACAATCGGCCCATTAAGGAGGTGCTGATACCGAAAATTTGTTTGGGGTTTATAGTTTTCTGTCTGTTGTAATCGTGTATACTTCCGACAAAAAGTAACATGTAACTACTCATTGTATTTTATGATAAGATGAACATCAGGGGGAATGAATTTATAATCGACCAGATTAGCTGGGTATTGAAACAATTGTGACGCAAAGTGGATGAGTATGATTGACAATGAATCGGACTTTCAGACAAGAGGAATATCGGTCATTGTCAAAGAAATCAAAGATCAAAGACTCATGTATAGGGTAAACATCTTTCCGCCATTAAAAATGGTTGTATGATATGTGTGTTATGTGTGTATATTGGAAGTCTGAGTATTTTGTTTTTTTATTTCTCCAGCCTATTCGTGTTAATTGAATATGAAATAGGATTCGGTGTTTGTATGCAGGTTAGAACAAAGGATTTGGTCTCTTGTTTTTTTTTGCCTCTGATAATACTTGTGGTAGAAGCGATCGTTTTGTTGTCGCTGGTAATGTTCCTGTTACTGGTGGGTCGCTTTGGGGAGGACGTTTGAGGACATTGTTGTTGTTTCTGCAGGGGATACTAATTCACTCTTGTGACCAGCCGTGGTTGTGACAATGGTCTTTGCTATTTCCTGTATGACACTGTGGTGGGGTGTCTGCAAAAAGTAGAAGGAAGACTGAACATGCAGTTACATAATTTATTTTACAACTATAGGTATATGGTTCATATGTCATTCAAGGTGTTGTATGCAACTGCCTATGTGAGGTAACCTAAGTGACTTGTGTATTTACTATCTATAAAAAGAAAATGTCGATTCCCATTTTGATCAAGCAATTCCAAACACCCTATTTTCATCCGCACATCCAGTTTCGTTAGTGACTTAGACTCTATGACCTTGCAATCGTGTTTTTCCAGACCTATTGTTGTAGCTCTGTTTGTGATTCGTTCTTAATTGATTTGTAAGATGGTTAGACTTGTTTCTTCTTAGTCCCTTGAGTAAACATAAGATCATAAACAGTTTGGTTCTATCTAAATACTTATACGTTGTGTATTATCTAGCGTATTTCAAAACTGAATAAGCATTTCTAATAAGTAAGCATAAAAACTTATTATCGTACACAACTTTTATGTAATAATAAGTGACTTACTTATTTACTATATAAAGCAAATTATTGAGATTCTCATTTCATTTAATAATTCCAAACACCACACTTGTCGCCTTATTTTGCCACACTAAGGTCTAATTTGAAATAAGGTACTATCATGGAAAATCTATATAGCAGCTAAATTGAAGCTTACCTCAAGCTACTGTTGGAAAAAAATAAAAGGTGACCATTAGTCAGACTTGTGGACATATTCATCCTTTAGTCAAATGTTAACCAAACTTAATATATTTTTTTGTCAATTAACGATATTAAGCAATGACACATAAAAAAACTATATGATGTTCTATAATCTACTTATTTCAAGTTTATTGTTTTAGTAGCATATCAAGTCATAGTGGCGGAATAAAAGATATTGCACTCAGATTGACACTACGTTGATAAACAAATAAATGGTGTTATAATTGACCCGTGTAACCCACATAAATGCGTTACCAATTATTAAATTTGAGCTACATATTCTTGAACCCGTAAGAATAAATCCAACACATTTACATTCATTATAAAGTCATATTGTTGAACACATAAAATATGAGAACCAGACATTTACCTTGAGGAAACATCCGTTTGTGATCATTGTTTCCCAATGAGCACGTGGCCCTTATTCCAGCACCCGAGCACCCGAGCCAGCATTTGTAACAAATAAATGGGAAGATGTTAGCATACCACCATTTTCAATGGTCTCAGAAAACAAAAACATAGATGAGTATAGTCCTTTAAGTCCTCTTGATATACCCAATTGTCCACCCTTGTTTCAACTGCAGTATGTATTGCAGTAAACCATGTTCCCAAAATTAAACCATACGCTGAAAAATAACAGTAGTCCAACAAACCCTCCAGTTACATTTTTTAAATCGATTTGTAATTCGAGAGATTTCGTTTAAAAAGAATGCTATCTAGCTCGCATAGGCATATTCTAAAAGCTAAAAATAAATAAGATATAAACCATATTCACTATTCACGAAGGATGGAGAATGTTGGGTTTAATAGTAGGAGCAACATAACTCAAGCACGAACCTTTTTGCTCGTTTTGTTTAGCTCGTTTAGGGATACTTTTGGAGCTTCATTCGGCAACACGTTTTGAGGAGCTCTGCTCCTTACTACTGCACCACGCCTTGGAACTCATCCAACACTACCTAGAATGAGCAAAATAATTACGTTTACACTTTTGTTGTAATAACTAATAGCACTTAGTTAGGACTAATGCAACATAGTATGTTCCAATACGAATTACAGTTAGAAAGCAGATGCATACTTCATTAGTAAATTTAAAAAGGTATTGCATTCATCTATGACTTTCTAATAGTATAAAGGCATATTCCGTATAGTTAAAAAAACAACCAAACAGTTTTGAAGTTTACATTCTAAGGAAAGCATATTAGTATACCATATAAGTATTCAACATTTTGAACATATCCTACAATACATGTAAACAGTCAAAGTGAAAAAAGACACTAATAGCAGGAACCACATTGGCAACATTACCATTAAAACTCATAATAGAATCTACAATCTGCAACAGTTGTGTAGAAACTAGAAGGGGGGTTGAATAGTTTCTCTTTGATTGGTGACCAAATTAAAATTGCTTTCAATTTGGTTTGTATCAAAACTATCTTTTACTTAAAGCTAAGTTGCATAATGATTAGGTTCAATTGAAATGCACTAGCAAGAATAATAAGCAAGTATAATGATAATGAAATAAGTAAAGAGCAAGGAAGGAGACAACCTAGTGGGAAGACACCAAGATTTATAGTGGTTCGACAACGAGGCTCTATCCTCGTTTCTACTCCACTCCTCGAGTACACCTACTCGAGATTTCCACTATTTCCACAAGCTCCCTTCTCGGCGAAGAAAACCTTACATCGTTGCTTACATTATTTTCCGACACTAAGCTAAATGTCGATACCTAATCTTTAGCTAGGACCAATCTACACGACGTTGCCTACTTCACAATTTAACGACACAAGGCTAGATGTCGAGTTCTAATCTTAAGGTAGAACCAATCTTCACGACGTTGCCTACTTCACCATTTTACGACACAAGGCTAGATGTCGAGTTCTAATCGAAAGCTAGAACCAATCTTCACGACTCTTCACTTTGAAGCTAAGTGAGAACTTCACACAACACAACTACTAATCACTTTAAAGTTTAGTGAGAACTCACAAGACACAACCACATCACTTTATAGTTTAGTGAGAACTCCTAATCAAATCTATTACAACTCAACTAGACTTATCCAAGTACACACATGTAGCTTGGATTTACACAACACAAATCCAAGCAAACACATATGCAATGGATGTACACAACAAATCCAAGTATTCACAAATAACTTGGATGAACACAACTAGTCCAAGTATTCATAAATACATTGGATTGACCTAAAACAAAAAGGTATCATGATGAATATGACTAGCTCATAAATTCATCTTTATCACTACACTAGTGAGTGAGTGATCTTCTCATTGGACATGGTAAAGGAGGGGATCAAGAGGATAATCATATGTAAACATCCTTAACAAATTAAGTGATCATTTACTAATGATTATGCTATAGAAAATAGAAAAAGGGCTGAGAAAAACGTCCAAGAGGCTTGCTGGAAAATGAGATTTGACCCACTATTTAAAGGAGACAAAGTTACAACGGATCTATAACGGCTACTGTGCGCGGTACCTTATCTCACCCCGCGGTACCATATCGCTAAGGTACCGATAGGTACTTAAGGTACCGCCACTAGACTTCGCTCCGTTTTTTGTCTTTTAGTGGGGTGGGAATATCTGAGGTATTTGAACCCTTCAAAGGATATTCTAACAGCATTTGGAATATGCCATTTTCAAATATTCATTTCCATTTTAATAAAACATTTTCTAAAAAAGAAAGTTTATTAAAAAGTCTTTTGTCTTATTAACAAAAGTGAGTTTTAAGGATAATCATTTTGATGATCACTAAGTATGATTAAGAAAGGTTAGTGATATGATTATTACCTTGATGATAGTGTTAGTTAAATAATTCATTTTGTGTCACTAAATGTGTTGTATGGTTTGTTGTGATCAAAACTAAGAAAGATTAGTTAACACTAATAATGTTTTTAGGCATTACTTGCATTAACAATCTCCCCCTTTTTGATTACGACAAACGATAAACTCATTTACGTAGAAACACAAACTATGGAATTATTAACTAGTTTATCACTATCATTTCTCCCCCTTTGTCGTAGCAAAATGGTTAGCATAAGTCTTTGAAGTGCATCGAACTTTGCTAGTAGCTCCCCCTTGGTGGTTGCTCCCCCTTGCTTGGGGCACCAAGTTTGTGAGCTAAGGTGACATGCTACACAAAGGTTAGTAGAAAGGAAAGAAACACCAATGTATATATGATCACTACCTACTAAGTAACTTGAGAGGGAGAAAGAGAAGAGATCTCAAATTAGAAGCAAGTATTTTTCTAAGTATGTCCAAAGAGGTAATTGACAAAATCAAACTTCAATATAATGAAGATGATAAGCTTGTCAATGGGTTAAAGCTTTAGAATTGATGGAATCACCCATAATCAATTGTAAAAATTTAACCAAGATCAACTCAAAAAGAGAACTAATTAGATAGCACACAAATAACACAAAGGTTAAAAAAATAATACAACAAAGAAGATAGTCATACACATAGTATGAGTATCTAAAAGCAATAAATATAGAAAATAAACCACTAAGCATAAGCTAGTCTAATAGTGATTTTTTCCAAGATTGCTAAAAATAAAATAGAACTAAAAAGACGACGATGCATCATTCGAAGTTTTGTCCACCGGAACGAAAACTTGAATAGGAGGTCGAGTGAGGAGGAATTCAAGAAAATTTAACTTCTCAAACACATGAGCAAGTTCAATTTGTTAAATCGGCAACAATCACACGAGGATCCATGATGCAACACAAAATCGTTTGATGGGGGTATGGCATCAAACTTAGGGTTTGGTGGTGGTGGGGTAAAGGGTTTGGGAGTGTTTTCACAAGGCCTTGTGAGGTTTGGGAAGGTGGAAATTGAGTTGGGGGGTATTGAAGGATTGTGGTGGTGGTGGAACATTTTCTTTTGCTTCGGTGATGGGGTTTATGGTATAAGTCTCATTCCAATACTTGATTGGAGAGAAGGTAGGGTTTTTGGGTGGTTTGGACGAAGATGGTTCATTCTTCTTAACCCAAACGGGTCGAACCGAGATTTTCGGTTTATTTGAAAGCTTGGATGAGGAAGCTTTGGGTGAGTGGGGTTGTGACAAAGAAATGTCAAGGTTATGAATGTAGGAGTTAGGCATTGTGAGAGTGTGAGAATGATATCTCAAGGTTATGTGAGAATGATATCTCAAGGTTATGTGAGAATGAATTCTCAAGGTTGGGAAGGTGTGAGAATGAAATCTCAAGGTTGGGGTATAAGTAAAATGTAATCAAGGTAAGAATTTGAATACAAAATGTGTAGTGTCAAAGAATGTTTAGTCAATTTGAGTAAACAAGGAGTCTTGACTGGGAATAGGGTTTTATAAGTTTTGACCAAAAAATCGTCAAAAGCCACATTCTGGCCGCGGTACCTTATATGGGCCGGCGGTTCCATATCACTAAGGAACCGCGGGTCCTTAAGGAACCGCGTCTAGTGGACTTTAAACTATGTTTTTCCTGGGTTTTGGGAAAAACTAAGACTTTTTCAAAAAGTTGCAAATCTTGGAATTTTACCTCTATTAGAACCAAAATATGCTAGGGTTGCATAAAGCAACACATTCACAAAGAATGTCTTGACAAAGGATGACAAAATAATTTAGATATCATTTTGAACCAATTTTAGACAAGTTTAGGGGTTGTGAAAGATTTAGGTTCAATTTTAATTTCAAATTAAAGTTGATTAGTGTGCACAAAAGGATAGAATCACACAAAGCTAAATCCATAAGTCAACAACACGAAACATTCATTAGTGAAACAAGTACAAAGATAAATAAAACTAACTAATACATAGCTAGCTTATCATTAAATCTAGATAGGTGGTTTTCTTTGGCTTGTTGATGAAAATCTTTATTAAAAGAACTCTATCATTCATCTCCTAGGAGGAGGCATGGAGAACAAAGCAAGCAAGAAATCTTGCAAACCCCTATGTAGTCCATACATATCCATCCTTAGGTTTTGGATGAGGAAGTGGTTGTAGAGACAACATGGACATCTAGGACCATGAGTTTGTTGAAACCCAAAGTAAGGATCACCCAAGAGGAGGGAAAGAGGGACACCCAAAATTGGGATGTTTGAGTTGGGTGGAGGTGGAGGAGGCATGTTCTCCAAGGGTGAAGTGGGTGAAAGTGGAGGCATGTTCCTCAAAGGGTAAATGGGTGAGTGTGGAGGAAAATTCTCCAAGGTTGGTGAAATTGGTGAGTTGTGAGGGGTAAATGGTGAAGTCACCAAAATGTCATCAAAGTCATTCCCAAAAGGAATGCTTTGGATTGGTTGAGGTTGTGTGGTCACTTCCAAGGGTGCACTTGGAGTGAAGGGTGAAGAAAGCTCATTCATTCTAGAATTGAATGAAGAGGAGGTAGAACCAATGGAGTGGTTAGTACCATGGGTGGAAGAAGTCTTGCATGGTGCAAGAGGTGGGGAAGGTGATGAAGAAATGAGGATAGGAACATTCTCATTCTTAGGTGTGAGGAAAGGTGAAGAGTTAGGCTTAGCTACCTTAACCCTTATTTTGAGTGTTTTTCTTGGGGTGGAGGTCTTGGAAGTGTTTGAGGTTTTGGTACACACCATGGTTGATTAGGTTGGTTTAAGGTTTAGGGAAGTATGTTTGATGTGTGAAGAACATGGCAAACAAGGTAGGTTTAAATGGTTGAGGGGATGATCCAAACTAGTAATGGGTTAAAATCATTTTAGGTGAATAATAAATTTAGATACCCTAGTTTAGGAAATGTGCAGTTTATTACTGAAAATCATGCAAGGTTTACACAAAATTAAGAAAACAGTGTAAAGCAAAGATGTTGTCGTGCACAGTGGCCGGCGGTTCCTTATCTAGGACCGGCGGTACCTTATCGATAAGGAACCACGGGTCGATATGGAACCGCGACCAGAAGGTTTTCAAAAATTTCCCATTCCAGTTTTTGATAAACCCAAATTTTTCCCAAAGGTTTCACAAGCCAAAGTTAACTACAGATCATAATCTAATAAGCTAACTATCATATGGCATGCACAAAGCTATGTAAAACACAAACATGATGGCATAATAAACGTTAAGGATCAAAATAAATGGTAATCTAAGCATGCAACACAAGTTAATAAACAACTAAACCAAAGTGTTAATAACCAAATGTTTAACCATCAAATCCAAACTTTGACAAAACTTCAAAGTCTTCACCTCCTTTTCTTTCCTAAACCCTTGATCATCTTTCCCAAATAATTGAACCCTTTTCTTGACTCCACTCGGTGTTCATGTAATTCTCCCCGGGTTCTAAGATTCTCACGATAAAGATGCTCCATATTGAGATCTTCAGGAACATCACTAGAAGGGTGAGGAGGAGGAGCTAAGTCTTCAAAATCATCCTCGAATTGATTTGAGGATGGATGGGAGTTGCTCGAAGAGTCAAAGTGAGAACTAGGACCGATGCCATCACCATCACTTGGTGGCATATCGGTGTCCTCCTCATCCGGCTCTTGATGATCGGATTTTCTCGAACCACGGTCACTTCTTGGCTTTCGTTGATACGCCTCTTGAATAGGCAACATAACCCGTTGAACCGGGTGAAAGCGAGAAAGATCGAGTTGAGGAAAATCTTGACCAACCCTTCTAAAGAGGCGAGTAAGAAGCATAGCATAAGGGAGGTTTGTTTTGGGTTTGGAAAGAGCATAATTTATACGTCGAGCGATGTAATATGCAAGATTGTACTTGGTGGAAGTAAATAGGCAAAACAACATATGCCCCATGCAAGCCGGGATATGATCCCGGTTCCCACCAAGACAAAACACATTTTCCCTAAGAATGTTTGCCCATTGGAGCATGTAATCCTTAAGGTCACTTGAGAGCACTTCATACCTATTCACATTTCGCACATTTGTATGAAGGCTTCTCACAACGTTTCCACTACGCTCTTTCGTGATGATTTCAAGGATGCAATTTAGATCAACTTCGGTGGTGTCATTTGGAGGTTTATCGTTTGACTCCAAGAGAGCATCTAGTCTCCACTTATCCGTGAAACGACAAGTGCCTTCAAATGGCACACCAAGAATATCACCAAAGTCATCGAGGGAATATTGAATGATTTCACCATTCAACAAGAAACGAATAAAGATTTGGTCGTTGATTTCAAGCATGGAGTAAGTACTGAAGAACTCAAGAAGGAACAAGGGATAAATTACCTCGTCTATGTAAAGCAAACAATCAAACCCAATAAGCTCGAACATAGAGTTGATATAATTATCTCCCGCTATTCTTGGATCTACAATCCTACCCTCATGGAAACAACGAGAGGAAAGGGATGGAAAAGCGTTTTGGAGCTGAGAGGAAACTAAGGTTTGAGAGATGTCGGGCATATAATCTCTAGTGAATTGATGATCTTTTTGATATTGAGAAGGCATGATTAAGTACCTAATACAAACACAAGACAATATTTCTCCAATCACTTATATGAAAATCAAAAAGGAAAATGTGTTATATTAATTTCTTGACAAACATAGGATTGAATCCATATCATTTTCATGTTCACAATGTGTCTATTCCATCATTGACCAAGAACACATGATCTATGTTATATCAACAATGGATTAGAACATTGGTTTTTCAAAACAAGGTTTTTAGGTAAGCATTAACAATGTCATTACCTACTTATTCATGGGTTCATCTCAAATCCGTAATTCAACCAAAATCATTTAGCCTAAATTCGGATTTGTTCTACAAGTGGGTTTTAGTGAAATCTTAATGAATATCAACCTAAGGAATCATAGTAAGATTACCATGTCAACCCACATTCCTATTAAGGTTTTAATTCAATTTCAATTTTAAAAATCCCCAATTATGAAAGGATGAACCCTAGAACAAAATAGATGAAATTGAAAGAAAATACTTACAATTAATTGAAGTTAGATAAAGGATGAGTAAAACCCACAACTTGGAATCAATTAATTTGAGTGATTGAAGGTTTTGGAAGCTTCAACAATGGTGGAAAAAGTAAAACCCGTCGGCTGTGTGTTTTTGGGAGAGAGAGAGTTTGGTTTGAAAAAGAATAAAAAACACAAACTGTCGCTCTGACAAAAGTTACTGCCTGCGGTACCTTATCGATAAGGAACCGCGGGTTTGAGCCGCGGAGATAAGGAACCGCCTGTAGAGGCAGGTTTCTATCTCTGAAAAACGCCAAATTTTGAAAATCCAGTTTTTCTAAAATACTTAAAATTAAATCATGAGCCTTTTAGAATATCATTGGATTATCATAACACTAAGCAATATGCCTTAACGAAGGATTACGAGTTAAATCAAGATCGAAAAGAACCGAAACGGACAAACGACTACTCGTAACAAAACGACTAAGTGGAGAGAAATCAAAGGAAGTGAATCAAGACTAGGATCAATGCTTAAGGGATTAATGACAGTCTTCAAATAGTGGTAACGAGGAGCTTGTGTCATATATAGTGGTTTAAGACGTGCCTTTCCGGCGAAATGTTAAACGGCTTTGGTAATGAATAAGCACAAAGCAATTATTCAAGTATAGACTAAGATCACTTTTAATAATAGTCTTAGTCTAAACAGAAATATGAGCAAGGTATTAATTCACTTTCTCTCCCACAAAGGGCCTACTAACCGTATGGGTGCAAACCATAGAAATCATGCTTGATACTTTAAGCTTCTACTAACTCACTCTACATCACCATAGTGAGTCAAGTATCCAAGCAATGAAGGTTTGAGAGGATAAAGGAAAAGAAGCATAAACCACAAATAAATGTCAAGGCAAGGATGCCGAGAACAAGCACATAGTCAAGTAATGATCAAAAGAATGATCAAAGGGCGTGTGGGAGAACGCAAGCGTACCTTGGCCACAAAGAGCAATCCATGAAGGAATAAGTGCTATGCCCAATCAATGACTATGATGAGTACTAAGTCTTCAAGGACTAGTATCATTCCCAATCATCTTGGTATCATCATTCAAAGATGTTAAAGATCAATGAAGATGATTCTTCTACAAGTGCAAGTAACTCAATCCACAACCAATTAAGTGATTGATCTTCATGAGTACCTACACAAAGCAAGATGCAAACTAGTAGATACATTTCAAGAGTATATCTAAAATGCATAAAGGCTACTAATCTTAAGTGGGATGAAATATTATCAATTAAAAGACCTATTTTTCAAAGAAAACATAGTTTTGACCAAAGAGAAACTTTAGTACAACTAGACCTTCTAATTTGAGGAGACAATGGATCGATCCAAGTTTTAAAGTACAATATACTTCAAAGATCTTGAGTGACCATCGCTCTGATACCAATTGTAGAAACTAGAAGGGGGGGTTGAATAATTTCTCTTCGATTGGTGACCAAATTAAAATTGCTTTCAATTTGGTTTGTATCAAAACTATCTTTTACTTAAAGCTAAGTTGCATAATGATTAGGTTCAATTGAAATGCACTAGCAAGAATAATAAGCAAGTATAATGATAATGAAATAAGTAAAGAGCAAGGAAGGAGACAACCTAGTGGGAAGACACCAAGATTTATAGTGGTTCGACAACGAGGCTCTATCCTCGTTTCTACTCCACTCCTCGAGTACACCTACTCGAGATTTCCACTATATCCACAAGCTCCCTTCTCGGCGGAGAAAACCTTACATCATTGCTTACATTATTTTCCGACACTAAGCTAAATGTCGAGACCTAATCTTTAGCTAGGACCAATCTACACGACGTTGCCTACTTCACAATTTAACGACACAAGGCTAGATGTCGAGTTCTAATCTTAAGGTAGAACCAATCTTCACGACGTTGCCTACTTCACCATTTTACGACACAAGGCTAGATGTCGAGTTCTAATCGAAAGCTAGAACCAATCTTCACGACTCTTCACTTTGAAGCTAAGTGAGAACTTCACACAACACAACTACTAATCACTTTAAAGTTTAGTGAGAACTCACAAGACACAACCACATCACTTTATAGTTTAGTGAGAACTCCTAATCAAATCTATTACAACTCAACTAGACTTATCCAAGTACACACATGTAGCTTGGATTTACACAACACAAATCCAAGCAAACACATATGCAATGGATGTACACAACAAATCCAAGTATTCACAAATAACTTGGATGAACACAACTAGTCCAAGTATTCATAAATACATTGGATTGACCTAAAACAAAAAGGTATCATGATGAATATGACTAGCTCATAAATTCATCTTTATCACTACACTAGTGAGTGAGTGATATTCTCATTGGACATGGTAAAGGAGGGGATCAAGAGGATAATCATATGTAAACATCCTTAACAAATTAAGTGATCATTTACTAATGATTATGCTATAGAAAATAGAAAAAGGGCTGAGAAAAACGTCTAAGAGGCTTGCTAGAAAATGAGATTTGACCCACTATTTAAAGGAGACAAAGTTACAACGGATCTATAACGGTTACTGTGCGCGGTACCTTATCTCACCCCGCGGTACCATATCGCTAAGGTACCGCGTAGGTACTTAAGGTACCGCCACTAGACTCCGCTCTGTTTTTTGTCTTTTAGTGGGGTGGGAATATCTGAGGTATTTGAACCCTTCAAAGGATATTCTAACAGCATTTGGAATATGCCATTTTCAAATTTTCATTTTCCATTTTAATAAAACATTTTCTAAAAAAGAAAGTTTATTAAAAAGTCTTTTGTCTTATTAACAAAAGTGAGTTTTAAGGATAATCATTTTGATGATCACTAAGTATGATTAAGAAAGGTTAGTGAAATGATTATTACCTTGATGATAGTGTTAGTTAAATAATTCATTTTGTGTTTCTACACAAAATGTGTTGTATGGTTTGTTGTGATCAAAACTAAGAAAGATTAGTTAACACTGATAGGTGTGTAAACACCCATCCTTTTACCACTTAATTCTAAGTAAAACAAGACCAAAACACGTATTTAATATCATTTGTTTGGAATTATGCATGGTTTTTGTGTTTATTGTGTTTTCAGAGCCAACTGGATGGATAATGGAGAAAACATGGGATTGCACGGGATTTATCGAAGAAAAAGACTCAAGATGAAGTCTATTGTCCAAGAGATGCAAAAGATTTGAAGTCACTGGACCTATTTGACGATTTATCGAAGAAAAGGACCAAAGATGGAAGATTTACATAAGTCGAAGAAACTCAAGTCTATTAAACGAAGAAATTTAAAGACGAGTTAAAATTAATCGACGACAAATCCCGAATCAGAATCGAAAACATCGACTTTTCTGAAAAGACGAGAAGACAAGAAGAACGGGAGAAAGCCCACTCACCAACCAAAAGACAAGGCTATATAAAGCCCTCCCCTCACACACTTAGTGCCAGTTAGTTTTTAGTTTTTCTTCTCTCCCCTTTTTTCTCCCTTTTAGTTCGTATCATCACCAACACCACTAGGGTGTTTGGTGATCTTGATCTTTGATTTTTAATCTTGTAATTTTAATCCTTGTTTTATCTTGTTAAAACACTAATCATTCAATACAAGTTCTTGTTTAATCTTTCCATTTCATCTTGTTCATCTCCATTTATTTGGGTTAAAGTTTAAATTCTTGTTTGATTGATTTGATCTTGAAAAAGTTGTTGAATTTGTGTTTTTACTGTTGGGATTTGTTACTTATGGTTATTAGATGATTTGTGGTTAATTTGGTAAAACCTTTTTGAGTATTTAGTTTGATTTTTGATTAAATTTGTCTTCCTTGTTCTTCGGGGTTCTGCTACTGTATGTGTGTTTCCAGACTTCCGGATGAACTCAAAAGTTCCGGATGAACACAAAACTTCCGGATGAACATCAAAGTTCCGAATGAATATGGTTATTTAAAAGTTCCGATTGAGTTTTCCTTTTAAAGTTCCGAGTCAGTTGAAAACTTCCGAACGAACTAAAAGTTCCGGATGAACCTAATCTTCCGAATGAACTGAAGTTCCGGATGAGTAAAAAGTTCCGAATGAATGTTTGTTGATTAAGTTCCGAATGAGTTTTTCTTAAAAAGTTCCGAATAAACTTCCGGACCAAAAGTTCCGAACGAAGTTCCGGGTGAACTTCCGAACCAAACTTCCGAAGAAAGTTCCGAGTGAAGGATTTCTAAAAGTTCCGAATGAAGACTTCCGGGTGAAAAGTTCCGGATCAAAAGTTCCGAATCAAGGTTTAAACTTCCGAATCAGTTTCTTCTGGGTAGTTTTACTGTTTCCTTACTGTTTCTTTATTGTTTCCTTATTTCATATTTATATTTTAACTGTGACTTTAATTTTAAATTTAATTTCAATTTTAATCTCAATTCAAGTTTTATTATTTTAAGTACTTTTAAATTTAAGTTTACATTTTCGTGCATTTAAGCATTTAGTAGATTAAGAAATCCAAACCTTTTTCTTAGTAACCAAGAACAATCATTCCACTTAAGGCCGAGATCAATTCGAGAGGATACCGAGAGATAAATCTGAACCCATTGAAAAATAATTAGTATCAAATGGCGCCGCTGTCGGCTCCTCTCGTTAAGATCAAAAGTTTTTTGTGAGAACTTGGATTTTGGGATCCGTTCCCCGTGAACGTTACTTTTTCACAAAAACTTTCAAAAATCCTAAAAAATATAAAATTTTCAAAAATACAAAAAATTAAAAAAAATAAAAACCAAAAATATTTTGCTTTGTTTTTCTCTTGTTAGTTCTTTTGCAGGTGTATGCGCACTCGATCCACGTCTTATCAAGAGCCCGAGCCTCTCGATAACTTAGACATGGCTGGTGTACAAAACAACAACAACATACCACCTCCGAACAACAATAATAACAATAACAACCCACCTTTCAACAACATGAATAATAATAACAGCAATGAGCCTCAACCGGATAATCGGCCGATGATTGAACTGCTGCAAGCTCATGTAGATGGCAACACTGATCCAATTGTTATACCACCAATTGCAGCCAACAACTTTGAGCTAAAATCAGGCTTTATCCAGATGGTCTCCGCTCAACCATTCTTGGGGCGTACCATTGATGATCCACATGACCATATCAAGAGATTCTTGCAACTCACTAACACGGTCAAGTTCAATGGTGTTCCACAAGAGGTTATAAGGTTACAACTTTTTCCCTTTTCTTTAGAGGGACAAGCCCGGCATTGGCTTGCTAAAGAACCGCCACAGAGTATTCTCTCGTGGACGGATTTGGAAACAAAGTTTATCAATTACTTTTTCCCACCCTACTACCGCTTTGCGGAATGAGATCATAAATTTTGAACAAAAGTACGATGAGTCGTTCAGTGAATCTTGGGATCGTTTTAAAGATCTTTTAAGAAAATGTCCACAACATGGTTTTACCAAAGTACATCAAATTAATACTTTTTACAATGGTTTAAGCATGAGTGACCAAGATTCACTAAACAGTGCCTCGGGGGGTAATCTTTTGGCTAAGACTTCCAATGCTGCTTGGGACATCATTGAGAATAAATCTCGTGTGCAAACCAAGAGCGTTCAGACCAATGTCGCTAGTGCTAGCACTAATGACAGCGACAAGCGACTTGACAAAATCACCACGCTTCTTGAATCGCTTGTCACCCACACCGTCAGCAGCAACAACAGCAACAACGCTAAAAACGCTCAAGTTAATGCTGTCAGCCAACCTTGTGAGATATGCGGTGGTCCTAACTCTTACACCACTTGTACCGCCACCCAAGACTACCCAGCTGAGAATGTGAATGCGGCATATGGCACCTATCCTCAACCTGCTTATCAAGCAAGACCTCAAGGTGACCGTAATTTGCTTAGCTACCGCTCCAACAACTACCTCTCACCACCTGGTTATCCTCCTACCAACCCAAACCAACAACAAAACCTCAATCGCCCTCCTCACCAACAACAACAACCTCGACAACCATATATACCTCCTCACAAACAACCACCTCCACCTCAACGAAACAACCAAGTTTACCAACCACCTACTTATCAACCACCCGCATACAATGCTCCTCCCAACCAACCCACCGCTCTTCACCAAGAAGTGGAAACTTATATGAGGACTAACGATGTGATAGTGGGAAATCTTCAGAGAGAAGTGCTCAACCTTAAAGCAGACTTGGTCAAGCAAGGGAACGATTTGAGAGCCGACATGAGAAACACGTTGGATAGCCAAACTAATGACTTGAAGAACATGATGGCTAGTTTCTTCCAAGGTAATAAACCCTCTTCTTCGGGTACTCTTCCGAGTAACACCGTTGCGAATCCAAGAGGGGAGATGAAAGCAATCACTACTCGCAGTGGCAAAGGTACCAAGGAACCCGAGCTTCCTATACCTCCATCGGTGGTTGTGACTAAGGAGAACGAGTCACCTGCTCCTATTCCTCATCCTTCTCCTTCCCCAATTTCTCCACCTCTTCCTTCTACCCCTCCACCACCCAAGGATGTGAGTGATCCTATTCTTCCAAAGCCTTCCTCTTCTTCCAATATACCTTATCCATCTAGGTTGAGGAAAGAGAAGCAAAAGAGCAAGGACGATATTCAGGTTTCAAACTTTCTTAAAATGTTTAAACAATTGAATTTTAACATCTCCTTTGCCGAGGCTCTCGCTCACATGCCCAAATACGCTAAGATGTTTAAAGATCTTCTCAACGACAAGGAAAGGCTTCTTGATATTTCCAACACCCAACTTAATGAGAATTGCTCTGCAGTGCTCTTAAGGAAATTGCCAACCAATCTTGGTGATCCGGGTCGTTTCCTCATCCCTTGCAACTTCCCGGGAGTAGAGAATTGCATGGCCCTAGCCGATCTAGGTGCCAGTATTAATCTAATGCCTCTAAGCGTTTGGAAGCAATTATCTCTCCTTGAGCTAGTCCCCACCAAAATGACTTTGGAATTAGCTAACCGTACGGTTGCTTATCCAGTGGGGATAGCCGAAGACGTCTTTATAGGAGTCGACAAATTCACTTTTCTTGCTGATTTCGTCGTTGTGGACTACGACATGGACCCTCGTGTGCCATTGATCGTTGGTCGTCCATTCCTGAGGACCGGTCGCACTCTAATCGATGTTGAAGCCGGTGAGCTTATCATGCGAGTGGGTGACGATAAGATCGTCTTCAACATGGGAAAGCTCTCTAAACAGCCTTATTCATACGAAAATGTTAATTGTATTGACGTTCTTGATGAGGCTTGTGAAGAACACTTCAAAGATGCTTGTAAAAGTATTCCTACCTCTCTTCCCAATGTTGAGACCGTTTCCTCTATCGACTCATCACTATCTCTATTTGGAGAAAGTGATTTCCTTTGGAAAGATTTGGAAGCCACCATGGGAGATGTGAATTTAGACAATAACGATTCTACTATCAATTGGGATGAAGATCTCCGCCTCATTGAAAACCTTCTCAAAGAAGACAATCTTTCTCCTCTATCTTTGACGGTTACTGCTATTGATCCTCCTTCTCCTAAAGAGATGACTGATGATGATCCATCGTTAGTTTCACCATCTATTGAGGATCCTCCCACTCTTGAGCTTAAGGACCTACCTCCTCATCTTGAGTACGTTTTCCTTGAAGACAACGAGAAGTCACCCGTCATCATCGCAAAGGACCTAAAAGAAGAAGAAAAAGCCCGACTTATCGCCGTGTTGAAGAAGCATAAAACAGCTATCGCTTGGAAAATCTACGACATTCGTGGAATTGATCCTCACTTATGCACACACAAAATTCTCATGGAGGACGACTTTAAGCCCACAATTCCAAGCCAACGAAGGGTGAATCCAAAAATCCATGAAGTCATCAAAATAGAGGTTATTAAACTTCTTGATGCGGGTATGATTTACCCTATTTCGGATTCACCATGGGTTAGTCCAATCCATTGTGTGCCTAAGAAAGGCGGCATCACCGTTGTGCCAAATGCAAACAACGAGCTGATTCCTACCCGTCTCGTTACTGGGTGGAGAGTTTGTATAGACTACCGCAAACTCAATGATGCCACGAGAAAGGATCATTTCCCTCTACCTTTTATGGACCAAATGCTTGAACGTTTAGCGGGTAATGAATATTACTGCTTTCTTGATGGTTTCTCGGGTTATTTTCAAATACCCATCGATCCCCAAGATCAAGAGAAGACAACATTCACTTGTCCCTATGGCACATTTGCTTACAAAAGAATGCATTTTGGCTTATGTAATGCGCCCGGGACTTTCCAAAGGTGCATGTTAGCTATCTTCCATGACATGGTTGAACAAACCATGGAAGTCTTCATGGATGATTTCTCGGTCTTTGGGGATTCCTTCTCTTCTTGCCTTGCCAATTTGGAACGTATGCTTCAGCGGTGCGAAGACACTCGCCTTGTTCTAAATTGGGAAAAATGCCATTTTATGGTAAAAGAAGGCATTGTGCTAGGACACAAAGTCTCTAAATCCGGTCTTGAAGTCGACCGTGCTAAAGTAGATGTCATAGCCAAATTACCTCCACCTTCAACCGTGAAGGGTGTGAGAAGCTTTCTGGGTCATGCGGGCTTCTATCGTCGATTCATTCAGGATTTCTCTAAAATCGCTTGCCCGATGACCCACCTCTTGGAAAAAGATACTCCTTTTATCTTTTCCAAAGAGTGTCTTGAAGCCTTCAAATTGCTTAAGGATAAGCTTACTAAGGCACCCGTCTTAGTTACCCCTAATTGGGAGCTGTCTTTTGAGTTGATGTGCGATGCTAGCGACTTTGTTATTGGTGCGGTTCTGGGACAAAGAATGAACAAACACTTCCAACCAATCCATTACGCTAGCAAGACAATGACGGGAGCACAATTGCATTATACGACAACCGAAAAAGAGCTTTTAGCTGTTGTCTATGCTTTTGAAAAGTTTCGCCCCTATCTTGTCCTTTCCACCACTATCGTATACACGGACCATTCCGCGTTGAAGTACTTGATGACAAAGCATGATTCTAAGCCAAGACTTCTTCGCTGGGTTTTACTCCTTCAAGAATTCAACATTGAAATTCGTGACAAGAAGGGAGCCGAAAACCTGGCCGCGGATCATCTGAGCAGACTTGAGGATCCATATCAAGGGGATCATCCGAACAAAGAGATCAATGACTCTTTCCCCTTGAGACCTTAATGTCTATAGATCTCAATCTCGATGGCACCCCGTGGTTTGCGGATATTGCAAACTACTTAGCGGCTGGTGTTCTCATCCAAGGGTTAACATCCCAACAAAAAAAGAAGTTCTTGAACGATGTTAAGACTTACTTTTGGGATGACCCTTTTCTATTCAAACAATGCGCTGACTTGATTATTTGCCGATGTGTTGACGGGCCGGCCGCTTTGGACATTCTCCAGGCTTGCCACAAAGGACCCACCGGTGGTCACTTTGGTCCCAACTACACTGCCAAAAAAGTGTTTGATTCGGGATTCTATTGGCCCACAATTTACCGTGATGCTCACGAGATGGTTAAACATTGTGATTCTTGCCAAAAACAAGGCAAGATCACACATAAAGATGAGATGCCTCAAATTTTCATACAAGAATGTGAAATCTTTGATGTATGGGGCATCGACTTTATGGGGCCATTCCCTTCCTCTAAAGGCAACAAATACATCCTTGTCGCAGTTGACTACGTTTCCAAATGGGTTGAAGCCAAGGCTTTACCCACTAACGACGCGAGGGTGGTTTGTAAATTCTTGAAACAATTGTTTGCTCGATTCGGTGTTCCTCGTGCTATTATCAGTGACCGCGGGACTCATTTTTGCAACGATCAATTTGCAAGAGTCATGGCGAAGTATGGTGTCAATCACCGTCTTTTCACCGCTTATCATCCTCAAACCAACGGTCAAGCCGAAATATCCAACCGTGGATTGAAAAGAATTTTGGAACGTACTGTGGGAGAGCATCGCGCCGCGTGGGCCGATAAGTTAGATGATGCTCTGTGGGCTTTCCGTACTGCTTACAAGACCCCGATTGGCTGTACGTCCTATCGTCTTGTGTACGGGAAAGCTTGCCACCTCCCTATCGAGCTGGAACATAAGGCATACTGGGCCTTGAAGTGGGCTAACTTCGACATCAACAAAGCCGGTGATTTTCGCAAGATTCAACTCAACGAGCTACAAGAATTGAGGAATCAAGCTTACAAGAACTCATTGATCTACAAGGAGAAGACCAAGATGATCAACGATGCTAAAATCAAGAACCGAGAGTTTCACGTTGGTGATCAAGTCTTACTCTTTAACTCTCGGTTGAAGATCTTCTCAGGCAAGTTGAAGAGCCGCTGGTCTGGTCCATTCACCATCGCCAATGTTTTTCCGTATGGCACCATTGAGCTTTCTCAGCCAAATGGGCCTAACTTCAAGGTGAATGGCCAGCGTTTGAAATTGTACTTTGGTGAGGACATCTCTCAAGAGATGATTCCATCCCTCACCACGTTTCCTATGAACTAATTTTGGGTCGAGTCAGGCTCGTGACTCGGTTATCAAAAACAAGCGCTCCTCGGGAGGCAGCCCGAGTATCTATCCTTTTTATGATTTAACCCCCTAAGTAGATTGTTTTTTTTGTGTGTGGTGATGTGATTACAGGGATTAGTGCACTCTTGGAAACTTTGAAGAACCGTGCTCCCGTGTTATCCGAAATCCGGTTCTATCTCTCAACTATCGTGATTCAATTTTCTTCATACTCATGTTTGAAATTGATCACTTTAGTCGTCTCTTCCTTAACTTTAGTTAACCAACGTGCACAATGTCATAAGTGTAGGGGAGACTTTTCCCACATGCTTAAACATTGAGGACAATGTTTATCTTAAGTGTAGGGGGGACTTTTATCGAAGTTTTAAGTGGACTTCTCCATGAAAATGCCTTCATTTAACCGGAAAATCATCTTTTTCAACATTTTTCAAATTTTTTATTAACTTTGGCCATTTAGTCGTAATTTTTAAATTTTTATCGTTGCTTTCATATGTATATATCTCGCAATAAAGTCAAAAATTTTAATAAAATGGTGTGGCTTGTTTAGAAGTCTTTGACATATTAGGCCCGTTGCGTTTATTTTGACTCAACTCGAATAGACTTATCCAAGTTTATTCTAGCTAGTATCCTTAACCATGTAGACCTTAATTGGTTTATTAGGCTAAGTGTCCACGAGTCTCATTACTTGAGATTTTAAATTGTGGAGGACAAGAAATGATAGAGTCATTTATAAGTCGGTATTCTTGCACAAGCTCACTTGGTGTAATTATTTGCCTATTCTCCCATCACTTGCTAATAATTTATCTGCAATAAGTAAGGTCGTACGATTTGAAAAGTTACTTAGCTTCTAGCCCAAGATCGTTTAAAAGTTGCTCGGTAATGATAAGAGTTCATAGCCAAGGCATAACTTATGAAGCGGGGCGCGAAGATTGGCGAGTCCGAAAAGGCCCTAACAAGGCATGAGGATTCCATTTTATTGCTAAAGATCCAAAGTGATGTGAAAAGCATTATTCCCAAAGTCAATATGAAGGATCAAGACTCACGACGAAAAGCAATCAACTCCCATAAAGATCATGGAGAAGTCTATCCGAAAAGACCCTAACAAGGTATGAGGATAAATAGATCCAAGTCCGAAAAGGAGGCGGATCGTTGTATCTCAAAATCCCAAATAGAGATTGAAGAAATAATCATGAAGTCGTCCTCAACAAGTTGGAGTACCTCTCAAAAGTCTCCAAGTGAAGAAACTCTATGAACGATGAGAAGACCATTATCTCAAGCACGTCTCTCAATATATGAAGTATGAAGTACATGCCAAATATCGGCCCGAGAAAGGTCTCAAATCGTGAACCAAGTTATGCCAAGATATGAACTTTTTGATATCCCGAGAAGCAGTTTTAAGAGATTTTGTCCTTTAGCTAACTATTGATCAAATCGTCCTACTTTGCTTTCAGCCTAAATAAACTATCGAAATAAGTCCAAAAATGCATCTTAATGATCATTCTAAGACAAAAATAAAATATAAGAGATACACCTAGGAATAAGGGAGTTTAAGCATTTAATTAAGCCATGTGTGTAAGTGTTTGAATTGCTAACTTATAATAACAATGATCTCGTTTTTAAGCTTAGTTTGGGGAACGTGAAACTTGAGGGTGATAAATCTTCGCAGCACCAAAGCCCTAATGTAAGTCATTGATCTCTTTGCAAGTTATTTCCATTCTCTTGTTTCCTTTAAAGTTAATTTCTTTTAGTACTTTAAATTTTTGTTTAGTAGTATTTGAATGAGGCCGAGGTTGATTAATTATGAGAAAAGTGTAAAATTGCTTTATCACTAAGCATTGCATGAGGGCATGGCAATGGTTAAGTGTAGGGGATTTGATAGGTGTGTAAACACCTATCCTTTTACCACTTAATTCTGAGTAAAACAAGACCAAAACATGTATTTAATATCATTTGTTTGTAATTATGCGTGGTTTTTGTGTTTATTGTGTTTTTAGAGCCAACTGGATGGATAATGGAGAAAACATGAGATTGCACGGGATTTATCGAAGAAAAAGACTCAAGATGAAGTCTATTGTCCAAGAGATGCAAAAGATTTGAAGTCACTGGACCTATTTGACGATTTATCGAAGAAAAGGACCAAAGATGGAAGATTTACATAAGTCGAAGAAAATCAAGTCTATTAAACGAAGAAATTTAAAGACGAGTTAAAATTAATCGACGACAAATCCCGAATCAGAATCGAAAACGTCGACTTTTCTGAAAAGACGAGAAGACAAGAAGAACGGGAGAAAGCCCACTCACCAACCAAAAGACAAGGCTATATAAAGCCCTCCCCTCACACACTTAGTGCCAGTTAGTTTTTAGTTTTTCTTCTCTCCCCTTTTTTCTCCCTTTTAGTTCGTATCATCACCAACACCACTA
Organism: Glebionis coronaria; assembly: GCA_025667525.1. Classification (NCBI taxonomy): domain Eukaryota; kingdom Viridiplantae; phylum Streptophyta; class Magnoliopsida; order Asterales; family Asteraceae; genus Glebionis; species Glebionis coronaria. Next base: position 970 of record JANFOE010002096.1, on the reverse strand, counting down.
GGGTGTTTGGTGATCTTGATCTTTGATTTTTAATCTTGTAATTTTAATCCTTGTTTTATCTTGTTAAAACACTAATCATTCAATACAAGTTCTTGTTTAATCTTTCCATTTCATCTTGTTCATCTCCATTTATTTGGGTTAAAGTTTAAATTCTTGTTTGATTGATTTGATCTTGAAAAAGTTGTTGAATTTGTGTTTTTACTGTTGGGATTTGTTACTTATGGTTATTAGATGATTTGTGGTTAATTTGGTAAAACCTTTTTGAGTATTTAGTTTGATTTTTGATTAAATTTGTCTTCCTTGTTCTTCGGGGTTCTGCTACTGTATGTGTGTTTCCAGACTTCCGGATGAACTCAAAAGTTCTGGATGAAGACAAAACTTCCGGATGAACATCAAAGTTCCGAATGAATATGTGATGTGGTGAATTTTGTACACCTTTAGGAAAAGGATGCACAAAGTAGGGCAAGTGAGCACGACGATTTAGGAAAACCGTGTGTGAATGACCCTAAGTGAGTTCGTTCTCGAGGAGGCAAGTGCGTTGTGTTAAGAGTTGATTAATGTTTGTGATTATATGATTGAGAAAGAAATGGGATTAGAAGAGAAAGACGGTTACAAAGACGAATTAAACTACAACGAAAAAGGCGATCACGCAAAACCGTAAATAGTGCCAAATTAAAAATTTTAACCTAAAATTTCCTAAAAATTACTAAAAATCCCCAATAATATTCTAAGAGTTTACAAAAAATCCAAACTTGCTAAAACCTTTTAATTAATTCAATAATGACTTTTTAATGCTAATTAAAGCCCTAAAAATCACTTTTAATTATTAAAAAGCCTTAAACAAGATCTAATAGTTTGTAAACCTCAAAATATCCTAATTAAGCTAAAAACTATTTTTAAAAATTTTAAAACCAAATTAAACTATTTTTAAATACTCAAAAACTATTAAAATCTATTAAATCTTAAATTA